>CAUYQG010251460.1:0-34172 GCA_963574415.1 Tarsius wallacei
CATGCTTCTTGGCTTTGGTCCCCTCCCCCACCTTGGGGAGGTGAATCTTCTTTCTTCCTCCCCTTTCTCTCTCTAATTTACTTTTAAATAAACTTTTCTTTCTTAACCTTTTTGTGTGTTGCAATTCTTTGCATTTACTCAGATCTCTGGGTTACCGGTGCTGTGCCTCCTCTCACCCCTCCAGCACTCCACCCTCACCCTGTCTGTACCCTAACAGCCTTAGCATGCAGACAGATATCTTTCCCACTCTGCAATCAGAATCCTAACTTGGAGGTTCTTTATCTCTCCCCTGGACTGCTGCAGTAGCTCCTGTCTAACCTCCCTGCTTCTAGTCTCAGAATTTTGTGTCCATTTTCTACACTGTGGGCAGAGAGACCTGACCTAACTTTGTTAATCTGGCTACATTCCTTCCTGGCTCAAAACCTTCAGTGGCTTCCCATTGCTCCAAGATAATGTTTGAACCCCTTCCCATGGGTGCAAGTTCCCCTGAGAACAACATACCCTGCCTCAATTTCCAGAGGAACGGCTACCCTTCCCTGCCCAGTGTTTTAAGCAGGAACTCTTACCCTGCCCCATGTTCCCAGCACACATCACACCATTTCTTACCCATGTGTACTTGTTCATGCCTCCCTTCCACCTTGGACAGTGACCTGCCCGTCTCTGGACAACTCCCAATGTTCTTCAATGCTAGCTCAGGCTTTACCTCTGCAGGATGTCTTTTCTACTCTATCCCTCATCCCCGTTCCAGGCTGTGTCCTGCCAGTTCCCAGCTCAGGTCTCCATCGCTGTGCTTACCACATTGCATTATAATGATCTCATATGGCTTTATTCCTTCCACTAGACTGAGTAACCATCCAGAACAAGGACTGGTATCTTTTTAATCATTTTCTCACCATGACCAAGCCTAACTAAACAGTCAAATTTTTGATGAATAAATAGATTAATTAATTATAGCAGTGCTATGGTTTGAATGTGCTCCCTAAAGTTCATGTGTTGGAAACTTAATGCAAAAATGTTGAGAGATGCTTAGGTCCTTCGGGGCTCTGCCTTCCTGAATGAATGAATGCCATGATGGTGGGATTCAATTAGTTATCATGGGAGTAGGCTCCGATAAAAGAATGAGTTCTCCCCTCTCTCTTTGCCTCCCTTCCCCCTCCCCCTTCTACCCTGGGATGATGCAGTAAGGAGGCCCTGGCAAGGTGTAAGTCCCTCGACTTTGGACTTCCTAACCTCCAGAACTATAATAAATAACTCTCTGTTCTTTATAAATTACCCAGTCTCAGGTCTTCTGTTATGGCAGCACAGACAGACTAAGACAAGCAGACCCTGCTGGTGTCCCACCCATGCCCTTCAGTGCCCATTCCTCTGCATACTGAAGGCTTCCTTCCCTAAACACCTGCGGCTCTGTCTGAAGGATTTCTCTGGTCATCAGAGTTGAGCGGGTTATGGAAGATAGGTCAGAAATGCAGAGGAGTTACCTACTCTCCACCCATCTTGAATGGGAGCTGGTGAATAAATACCCCAGCTTTCTTACTCTTTGGGTGGGACAACTCTGAGGTATAATCTATATAATTCCCTGTGGAAGGCAGAATAATGGCCCTTCAGAGATGTCCACATCTTTATCCCTAGAGCCTGCAAATATGTGAAGTTACATAGTAATGATGAATTAAAATTGCAGATATAATTAAAGTTGCTAAACAGCTGAGTTTAAGATGGAGAGGAAGATGAGAGACTTAAGATGCCACATTCTTCTGGGTGCATTCAATGTAATCAATAGGGCCCTTAACTGTGGGAGAGGGAGGAAGGAGAGGAAGTCAAAGCGACACAATATAAGAAAAACTGGACCCACTGTTGCTGGCTTTGAGGAATGGGGCCACAAGCTAAGGAATGCAGGTGGCCTCTAGAAGCTGGAAAGAACAAGGAAGGCTATTCTGCCCTAGAACCCTCAGAAAGGAATGCAGCCCTGCTGATACCTTGATTTTAGCCTAGTGAGACCTGTGTTGGACTTCTAACCTAAGGAGCTATAAGATAATAAATTTTTCGTTTTAAGCCATCAACTTTGTGACAATTTGTTGCAGCCACAATAGGAAACTCATACAGTCCCAGAAGTCTCTAATGGGACTGAGTCCCAGTTGCTCAAAACAGTAACTTGTTCAAGAACACACCCTATATTGGCTTCCTGATCTCACTTCCCTACTTTTCCATCAATGCTTCTTGAGATCACCTTTAGATAAACTACTTACCTTCAAATCACTGATTTTGTTTACTCCTGGGGGAATCCAAAATAATATTCATTAGTTGAAGGAACTGGGGAGATAGTTAACCACAAAAACCTGGGCTCTCCTGACCCATCTAGGATTTGATCCAAATCTGATAGACAGCTTCAGGATCCTCAGAGCTATGAAGTTCCCAGGAGCATCAAATGTATGGGAATTTGGAGACTGGAGAGCTATCCCTTGATTACCAGGGGTGAGGAATTGGGAAGTCCAATAGTGGTCTGAAGGGTGAGGTGGGATGGAACAGAAGGGAGTGAGAAAGGAGGAGCAGTAGTGAGTGCAGACTGTCTACCCAGAGAAGGATGGTAGTGACCTTCAACCCAGGAAGGTGCCTACAGGGGAGAAGAGAAGGTTGAGAGGGGCAGTAGCTGGGAAAACAGGATGATGGTGGTGGCAGAGGGCAATGCTCTTAAGGCCCTATAGTCCGCCAGGGGCTTACTCAGAATATGGCAAGAAGAGGAAGTGGTGCAGTAAGAGAAGTCAGACTTCAAGCTGGTGGCTGTCGACTCTCTCGCTCTCTTTAGCCACCAAGTACTTCCTTTGGGTCTGAGATTGTGGGATTATTCTCTGCAGAGACTTCAGGCAATATAATAAATGGGATGAGCTTTGCAGGCTTATTCACCTCTGACGTTTGGATGTTTTATGACCATGAGACAAGATGACCAGACCACCCCAAGGAACAGGCAGCACAGGCAAAGAGAGATAAAAGCAAAGGTCTTCCCTATGTAGTCAGGCATCTTTCTGCAATTCATCACTCTTCTAGAGGAGGACCCAGATGGGGGAAACAAAACTCTGTCTTAGAAAGGGCCTCATTGGAGAGAACAGTCTCAGTCACATCTTTAAGGAGCCCCTTGTGTTACAAGGGGAGCCAGGACACCCACCAGAAAGACATCCATTGGCATCTAACAAAGTCTAGTGCAAGCATCGGGTATCTCCAGCATGGTGTGATGTGGGTAGAAAAGAGAGGACTCCACTCAAGTGTCTACCAGGATTACTCCTCCTAGAGGGCAACGCCATGGAGTCTTGGCTGGATCAAGCATGAAACTTACAGATACAATGTGCTCTGATCTACTTCACCTTCTCTGCCCCTACGCATGTTACCCCAGGCAAGCCAACTCCTGTCCCCTCCTTAATGTTTTCATAGAATGAAGAAAACATGTATTTATGGTTCAGCTGTCTGCTTCTGACACTGGACTGGGAATTCCTGGGGGCAAAACCTAGGTTCTTTACTTATGGTTATACACTGAATATGGATAAACTTCATACATATGCTAAAATCCTAAACCCAAGTGCCTCAGAAATGTGACTGTATTTGGAGATAGGATCTTAAAAAATAATTAGGGTAAAATAAGATCACATAGGTGGGCCCTATAAGGACACCAGTATGTCTTGTGTCTTTATAAGAAGAAAAAATATAGATACAGACACACACAGAGGGAAGACCATGTGAATACACAGGGAGGGGAAGACGGCCATCTACAGACCAAGGAGAGAGGCCTCAGAAGAAACCAACCCTGCTGACACCTTGGTCTGGACTTGTAGGCTCTATAATGGTAAGGGGAAGAAAATTCTATTGTTTTTGAGCACCCCTAGCAAGTTAATACATGTATCTCAGCATTTGGACAGTTGAATATGATGATGATGATGATGATGATGACGATGATGACGATGACATGTATGTTTTTAAAAAATGAATCCCTTTCCCCCTTCCATTTGTCCTCCTTCCTGGGCCCTGATGTTCTTTCTTTAATATCACTTAATGAGCTGAGGGGAAGATCTTTCTTCAGACCATGTCTGGGGCAGGTCCAACTGCTTGTGTCCTTGATGACTAGACTCAGCCTGTGGATACTGCAACAGGCTCTGAGATAGAGTTGAGACCTAAATTAGGAGACACGACACCCCCTCTTCTGACCACACCCCCTGTGAGCTGTGCTCACATGTTGGTGGCATGGACACGGAGATGGTGTCTGAGGTACATGGTTGGTGACTCCTGGAAAAGTCCAGAGGGATGACACAACAGGAATTTTATAGGCGGGTTATCGCCAGGTTGGCTGGCAAGAAGAGAAAATGAAAAAGCCCCAGAGAGGTTGGGCATTGATCAAGGACATCTCCAGAACAGGAAAAGCATTGCCAGCTCCTCAGTCCATGGTAGAGGCCCAGCCCTGGCCACAGGAAGTTCTGAGTCTGATGAGAGAAAAATCACCCTGGCCTCATGGACCTCCCAACCTGATGAGGGATACACAGTCTCTACTTTCAGGGGACTCCTAGTCAAAGGAGGGAAACAGCCTCTAGTTTTAAGAAGACCTGCTAGATGAAAGACACCTGAGTCTTAGGATGCGTCAGTAGGACAGAGAAGACAGATCTGATGCCTGGTACCTCCTACCATGATGGAAGAAACCTAGTTTCTGCCATAGGCAGTCCCTAGTCTAATGGGGGTAGACAGCTTTTTCAGGAATATCCAGATCTGACCAGGGATGCTTGGCCCCTGGCCTCAGAATGATCCCCAAATCCTGACCTCAGGGAACTTCAGTGTGAGGGGGTTGAAGGAATGTATGGAGTCTCTGTCACAAGTCAGCGCAATATGTCACCGTATGGCAAAGTATCTAGGACATACTAGGCTCATTATGGAATGATTCTCTAGAATCAGACATGAGATGAGGGCTGCCTTGTAAATCCTCCCACCCATCAACCGCATGCTTTACTCATGATCTTCCTTAGTGACCTAGGATGACAGGTTCCCTGTCTATTCCAAAAACTCTTCTGTCATTAATTTTATACATGGCTATTGGGCACCTGATCTGTGCCATGCAGTGGGGACTCAGAGGTGAACTTGTCTGAACCTAGGCTTTTCCTCCAGGAATTCCCAGGCCAGTGTCAGAAGCAGACAGATGAACGAGGCTCCTCCCTACCCTTCTTTGCTACCCTCAAGCACTGGAGGGATGAGGACTGTAATGCCCTCTTTAGATGCTCCAGGCCCCACTGACTTTCCTTGACCACCTCTGAGACCTGTGTCCAGCACAGAGCTCAGCCCAGGATAGGTGTTCAAAAATTATCTGCTGCCTTTAAAGCACAACAAAACAGTATCAATATGCTATATATATATATAATTTTTTTTTTTTTTGAGTTGGTGTCTCACTCCAATGCCCAGACTGGAGTGCAGTGACATACTCACAGCCACCCCAGCATTGACCTGCTGGGCTCCAGTGACCCTTCCACCTCAGCTTTCCAAGTAGCCAGAACTACAGGTGTGCATTACCACGCCCAGGTAATTTTTGATTTATTGTAGAGATGAGGTCTCACCAAGTTGTCCAGGCTGGTCTCGAACCCGTGGGCTCAGGTAATCCACTCTCCTTGGCCTCCCAAAGTGATGGGATTGCAGGCTGAGCCCCTGAGCCCAGCCAATATGCTATTTTAATACTTTTTTGTATGCCTGAAATATTCATAATTTAAGAATAAAAACGGTGAGAAAGTGATAGGTTAAAACCACATAAAAAGGAATACAGACTGGATTCAGAGCAATGGTTCCTTTGAAGGAGGGGGGTTGGGCTCAGGTGTAGGTCATGGTCAACTTGTTTGGGATGGTGGGTTTGTGTGGACTTATCCCATCACTAAAGAAGACTAGCTAATTATCCAAGTGGAAGTGGGTTATGTAATGACCCACGAGGAGTGAGGTTTAACCAGATCTGGGGGTGGGAACTTCAAAGAAGGAAAAAAGTACCCAGTGAAAACAATACTAATGGGCAGTGATGGAGGTGCTGAAGAGTCCCAGGTGCTGAAGGGCACCTGTGCCTCTGGTGTGGGGGGAAGGACACAAGGGAGAGAGCCAGGAGGCCAGGCTCCTGTCCCAGCTCTGCTCCTTAACCCGTCTCCTCAGGCATGTCTCGTCTCCTTGCTGGTTTCGTCTGTAACATGGGAATCATGCCAGCTCTATCTATCCTCCTGGTCAATTTAAAAAGGTAATGGGGTGATGTGTAGGGTACATGAGGAGGCAAAGAAACTCACCTGAGATAATTATTGTAGCAGGTTGAATGGAGGCCCCCAAAAGAAATGGCCATATCCTCATCCCTAAACCTGTGAATGGGACCTTATTTGGAGAAAGGGTCATTGCAGATGTAATTTAGTTAAGGTGATGAGATTGTCCTGGATGAACCAGGCAGGCCCTAAATCCAGTGACAAACATCCTTATAAGAGAGAAGGCCAGGCATCATGGCTCATGCCTATAATCCTAGCACTTTGGAAGGCCAAGGTAGAAAGACTGCTTAGCCTGGGCAAAATAGTGAGACCTCATCTCAACAAAAAAATTAGCCAGGAGTGGTGATGTGTGTCTGTAGCCCAGCTGCTCAGGAGGCTGAGGCAGAAGGATTGCTTGAGTCCAGGAGGTCGAGGCTATGATGAGCCATGATCATGCCACTGCACTCTAGCCTGAGCAACAGAGTGAGATCTTGACTCAGAGAGAGAGAGAGGGAGGGAGAGAGAGGGAGAGGGGAAAAGGGAGGGGAAAGAGGGGAGGGGGAGAAGGAAGGAGGAGAAAGGGGAGAAAGAGGGGAAGAGGGAAGGGGGGGAAGGGAGAATGAGAAGAAGATACATAGAGACAGAGAAGGCCATGTGATTACAGAGGCAGCCACAAGCCAGGGGGCTCCGGGAGTCGCCAGAAGCTAGAAGAGGCAAGGAAGGATTCTTCCCTAGAGCCTTCAGAAGGAGTGTGACACCAGCACTTTGATTTTATACTTCAGGCCCTCGGAACTGAGAGAGAATACTTTAAGTCATGAGGTTTGTGCCCATTTGTTACAGCAGTCATAGGAAGCTGACCCAAACATTATCTATGGTGCTGACACTATTCTCCATGTGACCACCCCTCCCCAATCATTCCCTGCTCTTTCTGACTCCTGGTGGGCTGGGCACTGCCTGCTGCATTTCTCAGACTCCCCTTCCTTTCCTCTGGCTATCTTGGGTTTGGCCACTGGGAAGAATCCACAGGAGAGTGGAGAATTTGTAGAGAACAAGGTCAGCGCATGTCTCTTGCCGCCCCACGAACCCACCTGCTTCACTGAGGTCCTGACAGGGGTTGCCTTTTAGGGTTACAGCTCTTGGGGGCTCAGTGGCCACAGCTCTCAGTGGTCCCTCTCTCTCTCTCCTTACCCCAAAGCCCTCCCTAGAAAGGGTGCTGCTCCTACCTTGTCATGTCCAGGAGCTGCCCAAGGCTGTTGGGTTCCTCCACCCTACACACAACCCTGTAAACACTTAAGTCCCTTCATCTCTGTAATCAAAGCTGGGATTTAGTCATCTACCTTGCAACTGTGTCCTGCCAGATGGCTTGTCACACACCACAGCCAGACTATAGGCTGCCTGAAGAAAGGGGGCCAACAAGGGACCCCACCCCTGCCGAGCAAGCCCCTTGAGAAGGTGACCAAGTGCCCAGATGCAGTGAGGGCCTGTTTATTCACACTTATTTGGTGAACCACATGCCCCAGGTATCCCGTATGCTGGGGGCCACGGTCACAAGGACCCAGTCACTTATAATATCCGATAACAAGCAGACACCCTTCCCCACATGCAGGGTCTTGAAGATGAGCTCCCATGCACACACTCACACACACACAGAAGAGAAAGACAATCAATCAGGCTGTAGTCACAAAAATTCTTGACTTCTTCCTCACCCGCCACCCATCCCCTCCCCTCATCTCTGCTCCTTATCTTCCCTCCACCTTCCCTTCAGCTCTTTTTACTTCTTTTGTTCTGTTTCCTCCCCGGGACTGGATGGGTGTCTCCAGGTCAAGACGACTGGTCGATTCCATCAAAACCCACAGCAGGTGGGTTTTTGCAAAAACTAGGAATCTGGAGATTTATTCTGGCAACACTTTTCATAGCCTGCCTGAACTTTTCACTTTTCTGCTGGCTGAGTTGGCATCTGAAGACCCTGAACTGTTGGCCACAGCAGCAACTCAGCAGAGGATTATATAGGCATACAGGTCATTATCAGCCTGATGAGGCTTCCCAGGATCCTGCCAAATGACCTTTGGAATCAGCCTGCCGAGTGCCCCTTGCTGCCCACACAGCATCCAGATTTGCCCTCTGAAAGTCTAGCAGTGTACACGCACTGCCCTCCTACTAGGGCTGGTGTTGTTACAAACTGCTTCAGAAACTGCATCCTGTACTTCCGGGGAGACCTGGATGTGTCAGGATTCTGAGCTTCATTTGACACGCTGTTATCATATTTTTCCCCTCAGCCTTCCTCCCACCATGGCTCCTGCTTCCACCCTCAGGCACCTTGGCAGGCTGATGGGTTGGAACCATGGCATTTCCCCAAGCCTCATTTTCACCAGTCCTAAACTTTCCATGCGTGTGACTCTCCTTGGCTTGGAACCTCCTATATCTCCCACCCCGGCGTTCATACCCTTCATTCACTATGGGTTGCATCTACCAGAAGCTCCTCAGGCACTTGTTTCTCTGGCTGTCATGGAAATGGATCTCACTGGCTGGAAAGCTAGAACAAGGACACACAACCACACCTGGCTCATCCCTTCCCCTCGGCGTCCAGTTGACACTTCAGCTTCCCAGGTCCACATCTCTGGATTTCTCCTTTACCTTCTTGCTCTCCAAGGAAGCTGACCTCCTGGGCCACCACCAAGCTCCAGGCCCCGCTCTCTGCTGGGTGGCATCCAAAAGGGAAGGTTATACACTAAGGAGCAGTCCCCAGCTGCCTTACCTGGGACAGACTGCCTGTAAGGAGTCTTAGGTAGCATCACGCCTCCTGACAGCTTAAATGTCATCCTCTGGGAAGCTCCCGAAAAGGAGCAGGTGTGTGTCAGACTAGAAAGTGCCTCTGCTTTAAAGTCAGGAAAACCTGGGTTTAAACTCCCGCTCAGCCATCTTCTAGCCACACTGAGGAAGTGACATAACCCGCCTGGGCCTCTGTTTCCTCCCCTGAACCCTGGGGAAATGGTAATGGCGGATACTTCCAGAGTGCAGGGTGTGGTTCCCAGGGCGTCATATATGCTAATTCATTCATTCATTCCTCATAACAACTTAGAAGGTGGGCATTATTATTATTATCCCCATTTTACCATTGAGGCACAGAGTGGTTACAACTCTTATCCAAAGATATATAACTAGAAGGTGGCTGCCTGAATCCACTATGCCCTTAACTGCTCACACGTGTCTCCTTGCTCCCCAGGATGCAAACATCCAGATGTTCCCCACAAACAGCAGGCACGCAATCAATGCAAAATGGTCATATAGCTGTTGTTATGTTTGACATGAGGCTTTCAGGCAGGCCAACAGGATCGAATAGAGGTAGTGGGAAACTGGAGAGGGGCAACCTTGGCAACTTCTTTGGAAAGTCAAGAACCTTCTGTATTTGTTTCCTAGGGCTACCATCACAAGTTGTCACAGACTGAGTGGTTTAAGCCTACAGAAATCGATTCTCTTATAGTCTGGATGCCACAAGTCTGAAACCAAGGCATCAGCAGGGCCACACTCTTTCTGAAGGCTCTAAGGAGGAGTCCTTCTGTGCTTCTTCCAGCTTCTAGGGGCTTCTCCATGTCCTTGGCATTCCTTGATTGGTAGTTAGATCACTCTCATCTCTGCCTCTGTCTTCACATGGCCAGATTTCCTATTCCTTTCTGTGTCTTCTCCTTTTTTTGTCTCTTACAAGGACACTATCATTGGATTTAGGTCCCACCTTAATTCATAATAATTTTTAGGACTAAAGTGTGACTTTTTCCCTTTTATCCAAATTCCTAAGAGGCTTGGAGAGTCACCTGATAAGAACCCACTGGACAGGGTTTTATCTTATTACCTTATTACTGAAGTTTGTTTTCCAACTTGACCCTGGCATAATATCACAATAGATAAAAAAGGAAACCAAAATATTTTATGGCCCTCCAAAGCCATCTTTTGGGGACTCCCAGGACCCGGGCACCCTTTCCTCTACTGATTTCCAAAATTCCCCAGATAGAAACTACAGATCACCAGTCAAGAAATCCTGAAATCCACCAGCAAACCCCGACTTGGAAATGTCCCTTATCCAGAGCCAATGAAAATCTCACATGTATGGTTTTTGTAACTTTCACCTTCCTAAAATGTATATAACCAAACTTTAATTCAACCACTCAGAAACTATTGAGTATATGTGTTCTTGGGCCAGTCACTCAATATTGGCCAGAATAAACCATCTTAAAAATATTTTACAGAGTTTGGCATCTTTTTGTCAATA
Organism: Tarsius wallacei; assembly: GCA_963574415.1. Lineage (NCBI taxonomy): Eukaryota > Metazoa > Chordata > Mammalia > Primates > Tarsiidae > Tarsius > Tarsius wallacei. The sequence goes on from CAUYQG010251460.1 coordinate 10,492, forward strand.
ATTTCATCTTGAGATCTTTGTACCAAATAAGGTCCCATTCTAAGGTCCCAGGTGGAATTATTATTTGGGGGGCCATTATTCAACTACCACATACTCTTTTGGCCACTGCTTCTATTTCTTAAAAAAGGAGAATGATGCTAGAATACCCTGAGCTCTTCTGGGTTTCAAGGATGATGACCTCAACCATCCCAAGGCTGGTCCTGAAGAGACAGCTCCAGTCACTCACTCTCATGGTTGCTGGAGAGTGGGACTACATGAGTGAACAGTCACAGTGCACTCCATACATGGAGGAGGAGCCTCCAGAAGCCAGTGTGGCCCCCAGAGTGGGCTGGGTTGGGGACCTGTCTCTATAACAGGCCAGCTGCTGACTGGGCACCAGCACCAAGACTATATATTTGACTGACTAAAAGCACAACAGAGGTCCATAGGTATAGCTGCTCTACTTGGAGATGGCAGCCAGACCCCAGGAGCATCACAGGGAATAGGGACAAGAATGTGAGCCTGGTTGGGTCCCTGGAAGAAAAGTGGAAAAGGAAGGACTTGGGGGGTGGCCTGGGAGAGATTCCGCTTAGTACCACAGACATGCACAGTCTAAGCTCTGACTACATACCAGCTCCTGTGTGACACTGAGCTATGTGCTCAAGTAAGGTGTGGGAATGGGCCAATGAGGTCCTAGGTTCTGGAGGCTGATGGGGTGTCATGAGGGGGCAAGGTTCATGTGCACAGGCAGGGTGCACAGAAAGCTTCTATAGGCTATGCCCACAGAGGGTTTCATCTACCTGGAAACCAAGAGATTGTTTTTGTTTCAGATATGATATGGGAAATGGAGACACAGAGGCTGAGCAAGGGAGTCCTGACCTCTTCACCAGGTACTGAGATTAAGTCTCTCTTTACAGCTGCATATTTCTTTGTTGACCACGCACTCTTGCGGGCTGTCCCAACCTGTTGCACGATTCCAGGGAGCGCCATGATTAATATATCCCAGGTCAGCAGTTCCCCTGGGGTTACAGAAGGGCAAACTGAGCTTCAAAGAAGATTGGTGATTGGTCCAAAGACACACAGCTAATTAAACGCAGGGCTTGGAGGGGAGTCCAGGGATTTAGAATCCCAGCTGAGTGATTTGCCTCGGAGTGGCATTGTGACTTTCCTGTGGTTTCCTTCCTCCATAAAAAGATATTAAAAGTTATATTTTATGGTTGCATTGGTATGAGGATGAATGAAATCCAGGCTAGATTAAAAATTAAAATGTTTTCTTCAACCCTGGAGGTCTGGAGTGTGACTCTTGAGGTCTCTGACTGCTGGGCCTCAGCCCTGCCTGGTGCCGCTGGGCCCATGCCACCCTCCTGTACCTCACACACACTGGGCCCTCCCTGTCCCACCCACATTTGGGGCTGTGACAGGAGCTGGGTTAGTCAATATGCAGGTGTATCCCTTCCCCACATTTACAGTAGTCCCTCAGGATGGTGCCTGCCTCCTGTCTGCCTCTATATTTCTCCACTGCATCTCCTCCAAGAAGCCAGCCTTTTTTGATAACACAGCTCTATTAGGAACGGACCCCAGGAATTCCCTTTGTATTCAATCAACCATCTCAAAATTCCCTCTGAAATTCTCTCCATCCTCACTGTAAGAAGGGTGGGGCCCATGCTGCCCTATGTGCTGCCCGTCCATACCACCTGCAATGTCTGGTACAGAGATGGGCACATGGGAGTCCCATAAGTGCTAAGTCGGCCGAGGCAGCCCCTAGGTCAGAAGCACTGAAGTACTTGTTTTCTATCCCCTGCTTTCTACCTGGTAAACTCATATGCATCCTCCAAAGCCTCAGCTCAGACTCCCAGCCTCTAGAAGCCCTCCTTTACCTTTCCAAACAGAGTTCATCTCTCTGCTTGCCTGCTCCCAATTCCCGGCACACATCCCGCTGAATGAGGATCACACCATCCCCTTGTCATTGCTTTACTTGGCTGTTTTCCCATTACCCTGGGATTCTCCTGAGAGCAGGATGTTGGTGACCTGAAGGACGTCTTTCTGCCCCAGCACATACGCCTTGTCAAACAGAGTAAGGAGCGGCATCTTCTTTCCAGTCAGACTGGGCTGGACCCTGAGGAACGTTTTCGGCTGGGTACAAAACGGCCTAGCATCTCTGGCCTAGATATCCACTTCCCCAGAATCTCCTTCTGTTTTCTTCATTAATTAAAATCACCTTTGACTCTTGATTATCAGGGAATGGATTATTGAGGTCAGCAGTCTCCAACCCTGGCCACGCATTAGACTTATGAGGTGGGGGAGCGTTTACAAAATTCCAATGCCTGGCTTCCAGCAGATCAATTACCTGAGAATTTCTGGGAATGGGACCCAAAGTCAGTGTGCTCAGTATTTTTAAAAGGCCCTTCAGGTGAGTCTGATCAGAGGGGAGGAAAATCATTCTCGTTGGTGGTGAGTTTTCTAATCAAAAGTGTCTCCTTTTGTGATGATGTCTTTGTTTTGGTTCATTTCCTGAGACAAGGGCTCTCCTCAAAGGCTGGCTGGGAAGAGGTTCAGGACTCTAAGAGCGGATGTGGATCTCAAGGGACAGGGGACCTGGCTGCCTGCCTTCAACAAGGTTACCTCCATTGTTGGTAAGTCCCGGGGAAAAACCATAACCCAGAGAGGTCAAGTGTCTTTCACAGGGCCACACAGCCAGTGGGAGGTTGCACTGAGTTACAAATCAGGTTCTTTCAAGGACTATTTGGTGGTGGACTGGGGCAGAGGAGTTCCCACCAGGGGTCAAATAAGGCTTGAGAATGGCATAGAGGTGTTTTCCCAGCATACTGCTGGCCTTTTCAGCAGGCACTGTTGGGAGGGGAGAGGGTCAGCTCATTTCTGTAACAACCCCCCAGTGACCAGCTAAGTGGCCAGCTTTGGGCACGTCCTGTGCCTGTCATCTCTTCCAGGCGAAGAGCCCCGCAGCCAGAGCCATGCACTCTTCCCTCCTAGCTCCTTCCGGAGCATTCTGCTCTAAGAATTGCATGCAAAGCTCTTAGCACCCTGGTGGTGAGTTCCCCATGCCCCTCTGTAGAGATGCAACACTACCCTCTAAGCCCAGGAGGGATGTTTAATTTATCAGACAATGCCATGAGAAGTTGTTTACAGGCACACAGGATGTAACACAGACGCAGCAAACCGTGAATATGGTAAACCAGCTTGTGACTTCTCCTCCTCCGTGTGATAATTACAGAGACAGTTTGGATCGCATGTGTGAGGTGGCAGCATCGGGACAGGAAGCCACAGGGATAAGCGGGCACCAATGAGTGTAGTGTCCTGTTCCCTGCTGTGCCATGGCCCACCTCTGCCACCATCCTCTTCCTCCTGGATGGAGTGATAGGGTGTCCTGGTGCCTTGCACAAGCTTCCGCTTCTCCTGTCCCTGAGCTGGGGCCTGGATCTACATTCTGTTCTATTATCTTTTTTGGTCCTCAGAATAACTCTAGGAGATTAGTGTTATTGGCCCATTTTATAGACAAAAAGCCATAATGATATTAACCACCATGGTTAATATTTGTATATATTTACTCTGTGCCACGCTCAGAGTAAATATATACAAGTTCTTCACACATATCAATTCATTTAATCTTTGCAACAACTCGATGAGTACGTACAGTTAGTGTCCTTGAAGATGAGGGATCTGAGGAACAGTGAGGTTAATGGCTTACCTACGGTCACACAGCTCGAGAGCAGCAGTGAGAAAATTACCCGTTTCCTCACTAAGTAAGAAAATAACCTATTTCTTGACTGAGTGAGAACTCTTTTCCTTGCTGAGTGAGAACAACTGGAGATTCAAGGGTGGATGGTGGTGTAGACAGCCCCCTCCCTCACATAGTGGGTGAATTAACCTGCTGGGCAGCAGTTTACTTCCTGCTCAACTATTCCTTTGGCCCTTTCTAATACACGCATGCACGTGCACACGTGTAAGTATTTCTAACATGTACATAAGTGTAGTGGGTGAGAAGCCACATTCTAAAATTTATTTTATATTGACAAATGGAATTTGGAGCCAGCCACCGTTTTTGGCTTTCCAGTTGATCACAAAGTAGGCTTTAACAAGTATACTTAAGAGTTAAACTGAATTAAACTTGGTACCACTCCCTTCTTTGGGCTTCTAGAGACTGGAAACGTGGAAATATTAAACTCCAAGAAGTCAGTATAGACAAATAATGGAGGAGGGAGCAGGCTCTGAAATTTTGTCTGGCTCAAAATCAGGTCCCGCCACTTAGCAGCTGGGAAACCTTAGGCAAACTGATTGACTTCTCTGGGTCCCAGGTTTTCGACTGCAAAGGGAGATGATAAGCTTTCCCGCTTAGAAGAGTAAACCAAATGTAGGACATTGTTTGGCAAGCAATTCTCAATAAATTGCAGCCATCATCACCATCTTCATCACAATTAATAGACAGCATGTCTCTCTCAACCCCTCGCCAAAGCATACTTGGGAAGACAACCTCTCCTCGGATTGACGCATGGTACTCACCACCCAGAGGAGGGCTTCCCACTCTTGAGTTGACGGTGGCATCAGTGCCAAGGGCACCGCGCCTACAGGACAGGGCACAAGGGTTCTAGGCCCAGCTCTGACACTGAACAAGTCACTTCCTTTCACTGGGGCTCAGTTTTTTTCACCTGTAACATGGGGAGTTACCTAAGTAACTTTCTAAGACCTCATCTAGGTCACACTTTTTAGAATTTTTAGAAGCCTCTCTCCTGTCTCCTTCCTACTATGTGCTGCTGCCCAGAGTCCTGATGGGCACCCTGGGTGGGGGACCAAAATCCTGAGTCTGTGTTGGTAAAGCCATTTGGAGCAAGATCCTCAATTTCCTGGTAAGGAAGCTGAGACCTGGAGCAGGAATTCAGCCAAGTTAGTGGAAGGGCTGGCCTGGTGGTAGGGGCTGCTGGCTCTGTCCTCACCACAGAGCCCACCTAGAAGGCCTGTGCTCCAGCGAAGGCCAAAGAATGTGCCAGGGTCACACGTTCATTAAGGGTGAAACATGGACCACATCCCTCCTTCTGTCCACCATACAAGGTCTTGCCAGCCCTTAGAATCTGTGTTTCTAGGATATAGGTTTAGGAAAATAGTTTTGGCTTAAAATCTGTTTTTTGTTGTTTTAAAGGCCTGCTTCTAAAAAAATTTCAAGGATTCCTGAGAATCAATGTTTGAATGGAGGCAAGGATTTACTCTCCTTTTCCAGGTCTTTATATGAAATGTTCATGGCTTAATAAAAAGGATAAAAGTAAACACTGATTGAGTGCCTGCTGTATATCAGGTTCTGTTCTAAGAACTTTGCATATATTAACTCATTTAGTCTTTTAACGGTACCAAGTGAGTATTATTACCCTTGTTCTCAGATAAGAAAATGGAGGCTAGAAAGACGATTTTTACACAGCTAAATACTGGTGAAGCTGGAATTGGGTTCCACTTGTCTGGCTGGCAGTTCAAGCTCTTAACCACCATGTACAAAAGGGACCATGTTTTGGAGCTAGATGGTCTTAAATTCGAATCTTGACTCCTTGACCTGCTTGCTGTGTGTTTTTGAATGAATCCCTTACCTTCTCTGGGTCCCATATTCCTCCTCTGGAAACAAGAATAAGACAGTCTACCCTGCAGAGTTGTGATTAGGGATTATCAATATCATATATCACCATGTCTCATGCAAGGCTTGGTGGGTGTAAGCACTTGCTAGGTGGTCATTATTATTTGTGATTTAAAGGAATATCAGACTGCTGACCGGGTACCTAACTGCAAAACCTAATTATTCTGAAATTCCTAGTAACTAAGATGGAACCGAAAATAATGTCACCTATACATCTGGAGGGAAGGCTTAAAAAAAAATGTGTGGGTAAACATTCACAGAAAACCTTTCTAGAACACTTCTATGTTAATTGCAAGTGCCAGGCTAATTTGAGTGAGTCACCAATTGCTGATGGGCCCCTGGCAAGTGTCTGGGTCTGTTCTGGAAAGTAGGTCTTTTGAGGGCTGGAGTTTGGAAGGAAGAAAACCATGCAGTTCAGATGTTCATCAATGCAGACAGGTCTTCTCCTGGGAATCAAAATCAGTTTGCTTTAGACTTGCTTCTTTTCCTTGCCAGGGATGGAAAGCACCTTTGAGAAACTGAGGCCCAGGGAGTCTGGCGTATATCTAGGCCCATGGATAGCCCATGAAGGCAAACCTAAGGAGTGGGTACTCTCCTCTTTCTCCCAATTGCCCAGTGAGTGTGCTGACGGCTCCCCGGGGGAGGTCAGGCAGCAGGAGGGCAGTAGCCAGATCTCAGAGGTCCCTACACCTGGGAGCAGAAAGTGAGGGGTGAAACCACCCAACGCCTGAGTTCCACAGTCTTAAAGTTGAAGATTGCAGAGACCTATGGCATCAAGCCAGACCAAGCAGTAACACTGTTTTACATTCTTTACATATGTTAACTCGTTTAATCCTTTCAACAATCCAATGAGGTAGCTATAGATATGGATACTGTTCCCATCTCACAATGGGGCAACTGAGGCACAGCGTCGTTACCCAGCTTGCCCAAGAAGTGAAAAGGAATGTTGAGGTTGTGAAGCCAGGCAGTGGGCCGGGGCGGGGGGGGGGGCGGCACGGCAGGGGGGAGTCACATTTTTATCCCCTGTGTCCCCTATGTAAGTGCCAATCACCATCTAGAGAAGGGGCTACTTTTAGGTAGGGGTGGGGCCTGGAAAATTGTGACCTCTGAAACTCCCTCCTCTTGGTGGGCCCAAGTCTCCAGAGGGTTTCTGGGCAGTTCACTTGGCAGGACCTGCATAGAACCAGACGCTGATGACAGGCCCCATGGAGGTCCCAAGTTCTCAAAACGGTTCTAGAAAGCAGAGTGTGGATGGATCTGGGTCAGGAGAGAATGTGAAGGCCTGAAGGCCCCAGGGGCCACACAGTGGAGCCTCCACTCTTCTCAGGGGTGCACCTATATTTTCTCCTGGAGGGAATTCTGCCTCTGACACCGCCCACTGGCCTGCCCAGCCTTCTTCACGCTCTCAGGAGCCCCACTTTTCCTTCCTGGCAAAGGGTACAAAGACAGCAAATGAAATCGCCAAACTTGTCCTTTTTTCTTTTTCAAAGATGTCCCTGGTCTGTAGTTGCCATGGTGACAGCAGCCAGCTGCTCTGAAGTGGCGCTCAGCTCCCTCCAGCGGCCCTGCAGCCTCCCCCATTGCGCCCTCCTCCTCCTCTTGCGCACCCCTCCACCCTTGCCCTGCCCCTCTCAGCTCCACCCCGGTCCCTGGCCCAGCCTCCACCCCCCCTCCCATGCTAGAGTGGAGGAGGACTTCAGAGGAACCCAGAGTACAGGCAGAGAAGTGACAGTAATGAGCTCCCGAGTGGCACAGGCCTGCCAGGGACTCCGGACATGACGAGGGCGCCTCAGGGGCTGTGCCCACTCCACTGCCAGTTCCTCAGGTCTGCTGCAGCCGCGTCCCCTCAGTTCCCCTGGCCTCTCCTCAGTCCTTTGGAGCCCTCTCTCCTTCCACCCGAGCCCAGAAGGCACCAGGGCAGTTGAAAAGAATCTGTGAAAACCAATGAGCCACTTACTGGCTGCCTGACCCTGAGAGTTATTTTACCTCTCAGAACCTCATCCACACATTGGGCGACTAAGACTTACTCGAGGCGTTGCTGTGGGCATAAACTAGAAAACGTGTGTCAACATCAGATGCACTGGAGACGTGAGATCGACGCCCCCTCCATTCTCTGCTTGTCATTTCCATCCTCCTTTCCCCTGCCGTCTTCTCTCTCCTTGAACCTGCATCGCTTCGGTCTCGTCTCCACCACCCTCCTTGCTCTCTCTCCTCCCTGCTCCTTCCTCCCTGGACTTTACTGCTGATGCAGCTGGAAGAACCAGTGGCACCCCCGTGGCCTCCATCCTGGGGCCCACCCATCCCTCCCGGGGTCCCAGGGCCTCTTGGGGAAGGTGGGCGTGGGGCACTCTTGGTCTGCAGAGAGGACAGGCTTGACTTCTGATGGGAAGCCAACAAGGGCACGAGAGCAGCAACAGCAATGGACAGCATGTATTGAGCAGCTACTGGGTGCCAGCCTCAATTTGAGAAGTTTTTCACGAATGAGCCCCCATCATGGTCCCCTCATTGTCCCCTAGGCAGTGCTTACTATTGCCGTACCCATTTTATCTCCAGGAGAACCAAGGCCTGGAAGTGGCAGGAAGGAGGAGCGGTAGTTCCATGAAATGGAGGAGTTGGCGGGGGATGGGGGGGAAGAGAGGACACCTGGCGGCTCTGAGGCAGAAGCAGGGTCTTCCCTCCCACTCAGGTCTCAGTTAGGCTTCGAGACAGATTCTGCCATTACATCCCAGAAAACCCCCAGGAGCATCTGAATCCCTAAGAGTGTCCTTGGTTTCAAGTTCAAGGTCACCCACGGAGTCTCGCCCCCACCATCTTCCCTCCTGAGCCTGTCAGCATGCCTGGCTCAGAGGGAGCAGCCGACTCTGTCCACTCTCCCTGCCAGGAGTGCGGGTTGTCTCAGCACGCACAGTGGGCAGAATTCTCAATCGCTTCTGGCAAAACCTTTAACGAGGGGAGGGCGAGGGGCTTCCTGCCCACCTGTGCCAGTTCCAAAGGCCAGGGGCTGGCTACACCCCTCTCACCACCTCTGCTTTCCCACCGTAAAGAAAATGATTTCACTCTAGGAGCAAGGATTTACCAGAGGGCAGATGACAGGGCATGAAAGGGACAGAGTGCAGTGCAAGCCGAGGGAGCAGGGCTGGCCGAGGGCTCTCATTTCGGAGGCTTCTGCTCAGTTGCCATGCATCAAGTTTTTCCTCCTCACCGCCCATTGGCTATTCTCTACTTCCCACCTCCTCTGCTGCAGGAGCAAACTAAAGAGGGAGGGCTCCTCTCCCTGGGTCCTGCCCCCATGGCTGAGTCCTGAGGCAGTCCCTCCTGGAAGATCCTACAGAGGGCTAGGCCAATAATGCCTCTCACACTGCAGTCTATGCACAAATCACCTGCGGGACCCTGGAAAAGAGCAGATCCTGATTTGGGGCACCTGGGCAGGCCTGGGACACTGCACTTCTATGCTGTCTTGGACTCTGACCACACCTAGAGTCATGAGGTTCGAGGACCATGAACTAAGAGCATCTTGGGAGGGTCGGAGGTCATGAGCTCCCTGGAGCCATGCAGGCTCCTCCACTCCCACCCTTACACCTTCTGGGCTCGCTTCCTCAGGAACTGGACACTGGACGATAGCTCTCAGCTGTTGCTCACCATCCTCCAGGCTTACACCTAAGCATGGCCAAGCTAAGTGCATGAGCTCAGAGTCAAGAAATGCAATGTCCGGTCCCTCCTTGCAGTTCCCCTCTAGCGCTTGCACACTGACAAGGATGCCCAGCTGGGAGTTGCCCAGGTGGGCTCTGCCATCCATACTCTTTCCTCAGCCTAATCAGACAGAAGCTGACAGAGTTCAGGAGAGATGAGAAAGTTCAAGCAAGACACAGGAGTCCAAATGTAGCTGTGGCTATTGTAACAGAGCCCCCAAAAGAGGATTCGAGGCTCAAAGTGGATCACTCATAATTCTGCATTCTCACTACAAATCACACCCCAACCTCATGTAAGAAAGAAAGGTCATCAACCTACTCCCTCTTGGGTTGACTCTTCTGTCTTCAAAAGGAAGTATTTATCAGCCAAGCCATGTCTATAAAATGTTTCAGCCATCAGGCCAAAAGGATCTATGTGCATCCAGACACAGAGGGGCAAACAAGATGACATCTCAAAGTCACTCCCGAGTCGGGAAGATCTATGGACTCGCGACCCTCTCCTGGGCATCATGGAGTAAAAAAACCCCATCCTCACCACAGTTTGTGGTTTTGACTTTGATTAAATCTCCAGATTAATTTTTCCCAGTGACAGAGTGGCCAGTCTGAAGGCCATAATCCCTTCAGTAGTTCAACATGTTTATGAGGGTGAGAGGATGCTTAATGCTGCAGTTAAAATGCTAAGCTGAGTAATCAGTTCATTAGAAATTTACTCAATATGTTTTCTGTCTGCATCTGGGCCCCACGCCCCTGGATAGAGATAAATCAGCAGACAATGCAGCTAGTGACAAGATAAACTACTCCACCATTGACAGCAATGCTCAGAAATGCCCTCACACAGAGGAGAACGCTCTGGCATTGTGCCCCTGAGGTCTTGGACAAGGCCAGGCTAGTGACCAGAGCTGGGGAGAACCCCTGAGGCAGACAGTAAAGCCCCTGCAAGAACTCAGGATAAATTGTGAGCTGTAGTCCGAGGTCACTCAGTCATCATGGGCCAAGCAGCCAAGTGTCTTGGTTTAAGTAGCCCAGAAGGAAAGCCCGAGACAAGGATTCAAGGCCACACAGTTTAGACGAGAGACAGTTCTTGAACTCCCAGGAGGAGAAGAGGAGAAGAGAACCCAGCTGATAAAAAGTCTTATCAATCAAGTTACAATGGGGGAACAACTGGAGCTCTTGCCCACTGGGGAAGTCTGTAGACCCCTCTAGCCCTCACACACTGACAAGGATGCCAAAGTGAGTGTCACCCAGGTGGGCTCTGCCATCTATACTCACTCTGGTGTAAGACACCCATGTCAACCTTCTTCCTCCTTCCTGCAGGATGAGAGTGCTGGGATGAGCCTGCCCATCAGTCACTGTTGAGAGCTGCTCCAAGAGCATAAATTCCCCAGCACTCCTGGCTCATATACTTCCCGGGCAGAAGGTGCCTGTGAGGATGAAGAAGACCCTCTGGCCAAAGATGCAGGAGCAAGCCGTGGGAGTCAGGCTGGTGAAGATGGAAACGGTGACATTTGAGGGGGACAATGTCCCCTCCACAGGGGGCAAGCAGAAGCCAATGGGAAGGCAGCACCCCCCCCCCCCAGAGTAATCTTAGAAGAGACTTGGGACCCCTGGATGCATGAGTTTCACTTTCTGTGCAAGAAAGGCTAGATGCATCTCTAACAAAGGGTAGGAATCCTGAGCCCTGGAGCACAGAGACTCCTTGGGGAATTCAGTGAGCAGCTGGCCTTGTGGTGGACCCGCTGAGGCCCACGGGGGGCTTCTGGGGGTGGCAGGAGGGTGTCTCAGTGGAAGTGGGCCTGGGTGGGAACCAGGCAGAGGGTTGAGGACATGCTCTGGGTGGAGCATGGCCAACAGAAGTGCCCTGCGTTAAGGATGGGGCTGTCTCGTGTGAAATGGTAATAATCATCTGGAAGAGGGAGTTACATGGGGAAAGACAGAGATGTGTAAATGGCACCAAGTTTTTCGGGGGAATGAAATGTCAAGCCAATGGGGACACGCTACAGAATCCCACAAGGGTATGCGCAAGTGGGCCGAAAAGTGACAGATGAGATGCGGTGTGGGCAAGTGTAAGATCATGTATTTAAAGACAGATCTCAAAAGCTGCAGGACTTCCTTCTGAGATGATGCATGCCACGGTGGTTTTATTTTAGGAAGACTTAGGAGGGAAGGGGAGCTGACATTTACAGTGTGGCTATGAGGTGCCAGGTGCTTCACGGGTTTAATTGAACCTTCTGGATGCAGAGTGAGGACATGTGGTTCAGAGGGGCAGAGTAAGTTGCCCAATGACCCCAGGCAGGCAGGGCCAGGCTGGGATTCTAGTTGAACTCGTGTTCTTTCTGGTCAGTTCCCTGGGCTCTGAGGCTTGAAGACCACCAGGGGCCAGCCATGCTAGGGTGGCTCCTGGTTCACCTTCCTCTTGGGTCTTTCCTGTTCAGTCTCCTTGGCTGGTTGTCTCAGCAAAATGTTGAAGTGGACCAGGCCCTTCTTGACCTCATATACTCACTTTCACTTGGGTAACTCATTCAGTTCCCTGGCTGAAGACACCATCCTAAGTCAATGACCCTGAGCCCATGTCCTCATACTGGCTTCATCCTTAGCTCCCGGCTCACCATTCAGCTCTCACTGACATCTCCACCAGGATGTCCCATGGGTGTCCTAGACCTGGAAGGCTTCATCAGTGAGCTCTTGCTATCCCCCTTAAGCCTGTTCCTCCTGCAGCTCTCCCCACCTCAGCAAATAGCAACTCCACGGAGTCTATCCTTCTCCCTCTGCAAAAAGAACACATCCCGAGAAAGTCAACACATGGGAAGGGGAGTGGGGCAGACAGCTGTGAGAGATGACCAGACTCTTGCTTCTGGAAAGATGACTGAGAGAAGGGATGGTTGGAAGCCCAAGGAACTGGGAAATAGATGGTGAGAAGTCAGAGGGTTTCATCAGCAAAGCCAAGGACGGTAGACTTGGGAGATGGATGGGATTAGAAGCAAAGAAGACAGTCCCCAGGCCACCCTCCCTCACTCTCTGCATCCCTCTACCTCAGGGCTTCTCCACCCTGAGTGCCATGTCCCCTGAAGCCACACCCACTTCTCTGCACTGTGAGGCAGCTAGAGAAAAGCAGTCAGAGTCACCCACCCCTCTGAATGCCCTAGCTCCAATCCCAAACAAGCGGCCTGGTGTCAGGGGAAGAGACCCCCAGGTCCCTCAGGCTGGTGGGCAGGATTCAGGCTCGGTGTAGCAGGCCCAAGTCCCCCAGCCACAGCAGTAGCCCCCAGTTCCTCCATAGCCAGGGGTGGAGGAGAGGGAGTGTTTTCTCTCATGGTTGGGAAGAAGGAGCCAAAGCAAGAAAAGCCGTAAAGTCACTGGATTGGAAAATGAGAAAGTAGAATAAATAGGCTCTTGAGAGGGAAATAGGTCTTCCCCGCTCTTTGAACAGAAATAAACAGGGAGAGCACCTGTCAGGAGGAATTTACGCCGGGGAATAGGGGATGCCAGAGCCTGTGCGGAGGGGCTGCCGAGGGGCCCAGAATCTTCCTTTCAGCCCAGACCTTCCTTCTCCCTTCTGCTGGTCCCCTGCCTTCCCCCTCCCCATCCACACCCTGCCTTCCATTCCCTCTGCCCTGCTCCTTCCTGATACCACACCTCTCTGCAAAGTGGTTCTCTCCTCTGCTGAAACTACCCACCTCTCCTCCAATCCTCACCTCCTGCAGGAAGCCTTCCTGGACATACCTCTCATCTGAGAACCTGACCAAGTCCCAGCTGTACAACAAATGAACTCTCCACCTGCCCTGCACACCCCAAGCAGCTGCCTGCCACCCTATTCCTTGACCAAGCCATTCAGTCAGGCTTCTGTGACCCATAGAGTATAATTATTCTCATTCTTCAAGGCCCAGCTTCGATATGTCTTCTCCTGCAGGAAGCTGGCTGTGATTCCCTACAACCTTCAGGAAGACTTCATGCTTCTTCCTCGTACTCCCTGTGGATTAGGGATAATTCTAGGTCTGGTACGAAAGTGAATTACTCCTGGTCTGAAGGAGTCTCCATACCACTGCCTCCTTGAGGGTACACTTGAGGGTAGGTACACTTTGGCATCCCCTGGGGCTTCAGGCAATGAGAGGAGGGGATGGCTAGGATTAGAAATCACCCTAGGAAGTGTGAAAAGTTAGGAGCAAACCAAATGAAGAGAACTGACTCGACTACACAAAAAGTCCTTGTTGGCAGAGAATTAAATTGAATATGTTGAGTTTTGTTTTGCTCTCCGGGTGTTGGCATAAATATTCTACCTGGCACCAAACTCCTCACTCTCCTACAGATATTTATTAATATCAGCACATACCCCAGCCCCGTCAACACCACGGGGACACACACTTCCCAGCACACCTGGGACAGGCAGGCGGCACCCCATTCCCCCCCCAGCCCTCATCTCCCTGTCCTCTCTGGTTCCCGCAGACCCCACTTTAGTATATCTGAAAACCAATGACGACCAAAAAGACAGCAACAAAACCACAGAGCACCCCATTCCTCTAAGCTCCAACCCAATGATCTTCACACTTTGGGGCTGGAAGGGAACTCAGAATGAGCTCATTGGACCTCTCAACACCACAGATGGGGAAACTGAGGCCCAGGGTGGGGCAGTGCCTGTCTGAGGTGTGCAGCTAAGAAGAGGCGGAGTCGGGGGATAACATGCAGACCTCCTGACACCCAGTCTAGGCTCCCCTTCCCTGCCCCAGCTTGGCCCAGTTGGAGGCAGGTTGTGCCCAGAGGAGGAGGCAGCATCCAGGAAACACAGAGGAGAGGAGGGGAGGAGGGCGGTGGCAGCTCAGCCCAGGGAGAGGTGGGCGAATGGGATAGGACTGTCTGGGGTGCGGAGGAGGAGGTCTGGGTGGAGGACAAAAGGGCGCACTCAGAGCTCTGAGCAAACTCTCCTTCCTCACTCTCCAACATCCTTCATCATCTGTCTTCCCACCCCTTCTTTAGAAAAAAATAACCAAGAAAAGGTGGAAAGCAGAGACCAGAGAGAGAGCCCAACACTGTCCTTCGTGCTGTCTCTGTCCACCTGTCTCCATCCACCCGAAGGGATGCCTGAGTGTCCTCAGCTCTCCTCTCCCCTTGCTCCACCTTACCCCCAGCTGTTTCACCCACACGCTGCCCTCCAAGGCCCCTCCTGGTCTCCCCGCCCCTGCCCTGTCTGCCCCTGCATCTGCAGCAGGGAGAGGGCCGCCATGAGCCCAGAGCCCAGAGGTCAGTCCTCCGGTGAGCCTCAAAGAAATCAGGCCTGGGGGAAGCAAACAACTTGTCAGGGCTCCGTGGAGGCCAGGGAGGAAATGGTATCAATTAATTCACATTTGCCTCTCCAGATTGGAGTACAAGTAGGGAGATGGAAGAATTAACCTTTTCAAAAATGTAATTTCATAAAATCATCTCGCTTGGAACAGACTCTCTCCTTATTACTATTATTTATGGTCTTGTCTGTGCCTCAAGCCACCACCAGTGTGGAGAGAGGAGGGGGAGCAGGAAGGCCACAGACCCCTCGTGGAGAGAGGAAGGGTGCCAGCCTGAAACCCTGGTTTCAGGGCTCAGTCACAGACACCCCTGGAGCCCCGTGGACCTCACGGCTCACCCGTGTCTCCACTGGGACCAATCCTCAAGTCACTCTCAAGACTGTCATGTGAAAATTCATTGTTCTCTGCCCCTCCTCAGCCCTGCCAACCTTTCCGAGTTGCTAATTCCCTGCCCTCCCTCTAGAGCTCACCATGGCTGGCACAGGACTCAGCATATAGCCAGTCCTCAGCTGCCACCCTTCATGTCCAGCCTGGGTTTGCTACACCCACCCCCTAGCCCCTCCAGGACTGAGACATCAGAGAACCTCACAACAAGAGACTTGCTCTGGGCTCGGAGAATGAGCTTAGGCCCCCTCTGCTGTCCACCTGCCAGGGGTAGAGGGGGCCTATGCCTTCCAGACCCTCTGTTCCCTGCCTGACTCCCTGGCTTTCCTGCTTCCAGCTGACCTCCTTCTCAAACCTTGAGTGACACCAGAAATCCTTGACTCCTCCAGGGTCTGCAGTTTCAACTTTAAAGTGGGAGCGTGCACAGCAGGAAGCCAAGGTGGCTATAGGTCAGAGCAGTCATGAGGGGGACGTGGGGTCATGTAGGGCCTTGCAGGCCATTGGGAGAACTTTGGCTTTTACGCTGAGTGAACCTGGGAGCCACTGCAGGATCTAGAAGAGGAGGGACATCAATGATCCCCTGTTCTCTGGGGCTTCATTTGCTCAAGCTGCTCCATCCTTTATACCTCAATATCTCCCCAGACCTCCCTGAGACCTTAGGAACCCCTGCCCTAACTCATTTAACAATATTCCCTAGGTGTCTCTCTTAGAGTATGCCAGGAGAGCAGGGAAGCAGACAGATGTGACTCCTGTCCTTGTCAAGGCCCCTACCTTGTGGAAGACACAAGTTTCCTCCCTAGCAGTGCCAAAGAAAAGAGTAGCCAGTGGGCCCCTGGTATCCTGACTCTGGTATTTTGCTGTGTGCCTTTGGGTAAGCAGCTTACCCTCTCTGAGAATCGGCTTCTTTCTCTGGAAAATCAAGAATGTGGGGCAAACCCCTCAGCTCCCCTCCCGCTGTGGGGGCTTTTCTGTCCTCTCAATAAATTCTGCTTTCTCAAAAAAAAAAAAAAAGAAAGAAAGAAAAGAAAGAAAGAAAGAAAGAAAATCAAAGATGTAGACTCAGTGGTCTAAGGTCCCTTCCAGCCAGGACACGAATTCTTTCAGATCAAGGGAGAAGGAGGATGATTTAGGGTGATGAAAATAACTGGACTGGATTTTCCATGCAGGGCCCTCACCTGAGTCCCACCCCCTTGTCCACCCCAGGCCCTCCTCTGCTTCCTGGTCAGCAGTCCCTCTGCCCCACAGTTCTCTCACCCTCCCCCCTCCTAGCCGGCTCCTCTCCCAGCCCCCTCCCTGGCCCTGAGCAGGAAGCACGTTGAACCTGCCAGGTTGAATCAGATCAGCAGGCGCAACAACTTAACAGAAGCCGGACCTGGCGTATGTGTGTGGTTTTTAAATGGAGGTTCCTGGGAGCCGTTGTAGCCCTCAGAATGAAAACAATTGATTATCTTTAGAGCCACTTACTGGGGCTTGTCGGCCTGAGACAACTGGCCTGGGGTTTCCAGGGTCCAACGCTACTCACCTGCCCTCCGACCTGCAACAGCCCTGCTCCCAGGAAGGGGTGGGCATCGTGGCATCCCAGTGAGGCAGCCAGGGGCCCTCCTCTACCGGGGGCAGGGTAGAGGGAACAGGACCCTTGCAAGACGGTGGGGGCCAGTTTCTGTCAGAACCAGAACCAGCCCTCCAGCCCCAAAGCCCTTAGAGCAGGAGAGGCCTAGGAACAGAGGAGAGGAGAAAAGGCTATAGGAGCCTCCAGGACAAAGGAGGAAAGGAAAGGGGCCGGGATGGAGGAGGAGAGGAGAGGGGCTGCAGGAGCCCTGGGGACAGAGGAGGGAGGACGGGAGCAGCAGGAACATCCCTCACTGCCAAGTGAAGGGGAAACAAATTCCCTGCTCTGGGAGGTGTGCACCCTAGCACTAGCGTGGCTGGTGGACAAAGACAAGAAAACAGATCTATTATAAGATGTCGGGTTGTAGTGCGTGCCTCGAGGAAACATGAAGCGGGTGAAAGCCGTGGAGAAGAACGAGGCCCAAGGCACAGGAGCTCATTTAGATGGGGTGGTCAGGGAAGGCCCCTTCTGGGGGCACAGGAAAGATCAAAAGAGCCATGCCTCACTGACATCTGGGAAAGGGCGTTCACCCCAGAGGAAATATCTTGGGGTCTTCTAAGCACTGGAAGCCAAGCCAAGGCCGGGTGTCGGGGTGGGAAGTATGTCCCTGTGTAGATGCCTCCTGCCCCTGTCAGTCCAGCCTGACCTTCTGCATCAGTTCCCTGTGTGCCACTCTGGTCTCATGTCGGGTGCTCCTCTGTACTTAGAGTCCTGACTTGAACCCCAACTCATTTGGTTGAGGCAACGACATCTATTAATGCTTACCAGCCCCTTCCCAGGAGAAGACAGAGACGCCATATTTTATATCCCAGGCTAAGTGGGGTCCTACTGCATGTGGATAGATGGCTCTAAATCATGAAGGGATGCCCAGCTGGCTTCGAGAACTGCCCTCTGCCTCTGCATCACGCATTTTGGGGCTTAACCTGTGGACAAGGCATGCTCCTACAGAGTCCTGTCCAGCACCTTTTTTTTTTTTATACCAAGGGTGAGGTCAACGGGGACCCATAAACAATCTTCTGATCTCTCCAGGGCCTCTGGAGGTCCCCCAACTCTGTCTCCCCACCCCTACGTCCTGACACTCCATCTCTTGGAGTCTGGTTTCCACCCCGTTGCCTAGCAGCTGCTTCTGCCCCTCAACCAGACCACTGTCTGGCTTGGACCATCCATTTGGCTGGTTGCTGGTCTCACCCGGGACACTGACTTCCAGCCTTGGGGTCTATCCTGCCTCACCCTCATTCAGCCAGACTCTAGAACCCCAGTCGTGGCCCAGTCCTAGTTGCACTTCATCTCTGGACCCGCTCGGCCCCCAAGGGCAGACACTATAGCTGAGTGAGTCCATCAGCCATGCCCCGTGCCTTTCACAGTACCTCGCCTGGTGTTCTGACAGGATGGTGCGGTCCTACGGTTTTGGTAAGGCCAGCCAAGGTGACATGAGCCTCCCTGGGTGATAGCCTGGAGAGGGGCTTCCTGATAGTGCTGTGGTCAGTCCTATGTCTTAGAGTGTTAGGAGCCTTAGGGAAAAACAACACAGAATGGGAAAACAGGTTTGGAGTGGTTATGGGTCTCAGGGTCAGTGGGAGACAGGACACCTGGCCCAGGTCCCATTCCTGGCTGTGTCCCTAACAACCAGGGTGACCGTGGATAAGCAGCGCTTGCTCCTCAAATGTAAAATATGGGGGACTGGAGCAGATTGGCAGTTCTCTAACTGTGTGCTGGGGAAGGCTCCTGGGAGCCCTCTCAAAGCCCTTCAGGGTGGAGGTGAAAGCCGGGGCCTCAGTTTCTCCAACCCTATTTCCAGACAGCACATCTTATTTCCCTTCTACTATTTGAGCTGCCTCAGAATGCTTCCTCTGAATAAGGAGTGAAAGTCTTACAAATCATTTTAAAACCACTTCACTAGATGACTTGGAACTTCCAAGAATGTAAGATTTGTCGCTAGGTGAGGGCCTTAGCACTCGGCCCACTGTCTCTCTGTCTCTTTCCACAATTCTTCCTGCCATCATCCTGACAAATTCTCCATACTGGCAGATGACGCACTCAACACCCTGGCCTCTCAGTCCATCAACCCACTTAGCACCAAGGACCCTGTCCTTCCCTTTTTCTCAACACCGCACCCCCCACCCCCACAGGGCCATACCCTAGACCTCGTCACCTCTGAAAGGCTCGTAGCAAGCATCCCTTTGTCAGGCTGCCATCCTCACCTCTCTCTCTCTCTACTCCTTCACCAGCTATTCTCCCACTGGACTGAGACTCCCAATCCATTCATCTCGTTCACTGATGAGGAAACAGTGCTTTTATTTTCCTTCATTATTCAGTCAAGATCTCAGAGACTAACCCAAGAGCTATCCTCTCCCAAGCCCCCTTGCTGCCTGTGGCCCCCTCTCCCTCCCACATACTCACCTGGTTAAACCCAGCCACCCACCTACTTGACCCCTGCACTCATCAGCTGACTATCACCTGAAACCCTCCAGGGAATAGCACACAGCCATGTTGACTGGCTCTAATTTATGACCGGGTTGAACCCTTCCGGGTAATGTTTCATAATTTCCTAGTACATGCACTTTTCAGAATTTCGCCTCATTCTTCAATTCTTCATTATTCGAGGTGCCTGGCTCTCCTCAGCAGATGACAGTTTTGGTACATACTTCGTAGAGAAATTAGTGAAATCAGAGATCTGTCTCTTCTTCTAGTCTGTCATCTGTGCCTATATCCTCTGTCTTCCTTTTTGTTATTTTTTAAACATCCCTGTTACTTTCTAAGACCAAGCTCTCCCCCTGTGACCTGAATCCTATCTGTCCTAAACTTCTCAAAGATTTCCTCCTGCAATGATTCCAGCTGTCCCCTGCACCACCATTTTCTCAACCTTTGGATCATTCCCACTGACAAACATGCCTCCCTATTTCACAACTTTAAGAAAAATATTTCCCTTGACCACATTGCCTTCCAGCCCCCATGACCCTGCCTGTCCCATTCACAGCAAAGGATTTACTAGCTAGTACTGTCTCTACTGCCTCACTCCTCCCGTCCTTCAACATGGGCTTTCATCCCTAGCTCTCCACAGAAAGGTTTTGATCAAGGTCGCCCCTGACCTCCCAATGTCTTCCCAAAACCAAGGGCCGATTCTCTGTCTTATCTTGTCCATTCTGCTCATGGCTGTCGACATAGTGGCCCCATCTCCTTCCTGCAGAAATACTGCTGGCTTCATGCTCCCAGGGTCTACCACCAAACGCATGGGTTGTTCCTTCCCAGTGCCCTTTGCCGGCTCCCAGACCTCTCACTGTCAGACTGTCTCAGGCTCTATCCCTCAGCCTTCTTCTCTTCTGTGTCTCCACTTTCTTTTCAGATGATCACATTGAGTCCTATGCCTTCCAACACCTTCTGTTGGATGAAGACGCTTCCAATTTTATCTCCAGCCCAGATCCTTTCCCTGTATACCCCGTGGCCAGACTGTCATCCCCACTTGGATATCTGTTGGGCATCTTGAACCAAAACAGAAAAGTAAATTCCCTCTTCTCACTCCATATATGCAAATATGCCCCCCACCTCGAAGACTCTCCCATCTCAGAAATGCCCCATCATCCTGCCATCCGGTTGCTCTAATCAAAAGCTTAAGCGGTATCCTTGAGTCCTCTCTCTCTCTCACACCAAATATCCCATCCATCGCTATGTCTTGTTGACTCTACCTGTCAGGAAGGAACTAAAGGTCTAGGATGATTCCTTAGGTCTGTTTAATAAACACCTACTTTGTGCCAGGTGTACTGGAGATGCTGGGATAAGAGTCAGTAACCACACAGATAAAATCCCTGTCTTGAAGAATCTTGTATTTTAACAGGAGGAAGCAGAGAATAGCACATACACCAATCAGGAAGACCAATAAAGAAGATAAAATAGGTTAGTGTGATGGCGGGGGGCAGGGCGCTGAGGGTGGTGCGGGAGCCCTTTGAGCAGCCCCTCCTCACCACCTCCACTGTTACTGCCTGGTCCATGTCACCATCCTCTCTCACCTGGACCACAACATTAATCTCCTAATTTATCTCCCTCCTGTCATTCTGGCCCACCTCCAATCCTTCGTCCACAGGGCAGCCAGAGGGATCTGTCTGAGCCGGAATCAGGTCAGGTCAACCCACTGTCTGGAAACTACACCGGGGATCAAAGCCAAGGTCCCCACCACAGTCTGCAAGGCCCTGCGAGATTCAGTCTCTGCCTATTTATCCTCTTCTGGGCCTACCCTTAATCGGGAGGCTCCAGGAACCCTGGCTTCAGCTCATTCCAGTCTTAGCATCTTGGCACTGATCATCCTCCTGCTTGAACCCTCTTCCCTGCCCTGGTCTTCACCTGCCCACCCTCATCATTCAGACCCCATTTCAAGTGTCACGTCCTCAGAGAGGCCTCTCTTGACGACCTGCTCACAGGGCCCCCTCCCCACCCTCCACCACCCTGCCCCCCACCATTACACTAACCTATTTTATTTTCTTTATTGGTGCTTAAAAGCATCTTCCTCATTGGTTTATGTGCTATTCTCTGCTTCCTCCCAGTCAAAGACAAGATCCTTCAGGACAGGAATTTTATCTGTGTGGTTCCTGACTCTTATCCCAGCACCTCCAATACACCCGGCACATAGCAGGTGCTTATGAATGAGACCTAAAAATCATCCTAGACCTTCAGTTCCTTGCTGACGGGCCTTGGGAAGCCAGTTGATGACTCTGTGCTTTCCCAATCTACAGTGTAAGGGTTCTCATACCCAGCGTGCCTTCAGGGGCTGGTGCCAGGTTACTGGATGTGACACCTTTGCAATCTATAAAGCATCATGCAAAGGTGTCAGCTTCCCACCTGGTTCTGAAGAAGGGGGCATGCAACTGAGAGGACACCAAAGTGACACCCTTCTGCTGGCATCTCCACCTACCCAACTCACTCGAAGTCTGTCTGCCCTGTTTCCACCTTTGCCCCTGCCCCTTAGAGCCCCTCAGATGTCCCTCACCCTGACCCCCACCACCAGACCACTCCCTGGTTCTCACCCACCGAGGACCCCAGCACCCCTCTCTTCCGGCATCTTCTGGAGCCAATTGGACCAATGGTCACTCTCATCAATTCCTGCTCACCCAGACTCTCCTAGTCTTTTTTGCTCTGCTCTGGGTTCTCTCTTCTCTGAGCATCCCCTGCGCTCCCCACCCCTTCCCAGACACCTGCCTGCAAGTCTGTCTTGCGGCTTTGCTTACCAGCAGGAGTTGTCTACACTTTATTTTCTCTTCTTCAGAGTCACCCATTACCACACTAGCATCTAATAAGTCCCCCACGCCACACGGAATGCAAGGCGACATCATGTCCACAGGCAACTGAAAAGAATGCACTTACAATAGGATAGGGCTAGGGAGAGGAAAGGGAGTTGAGTGCCTGCCACTGCCTCGGTTTCCACATCTGCATCCAGGAGGTTCTGCAGCGCCAGTGACTTAGATTTTCCATAACCCATTCCCCCCACCCTTCCCACCTTCCTGTCTTCCCCAGGATGGATGTGTGGCCTTTGCAAAGAGGGCCCTGGGAAGCAAGGAAGATCAAAAACAAGATCAGGACATCAACAGCCGGCACACAGGGGATTCTTAGAAGGCTAGAGAAATGTCATCTCCCCAGTCTCAGGCCACAACAGCCATTTATCATCCATGCTGTTGGGGAGAAGTCCTGAGACAGAGCCGACCTTGAAGAAGGATAGAATCACTTCTGGGGTGTCCACTGGGGTGCTAGAACCAGGGAATGGGAGAACAAAGTGGAGGCTGGAGGAGCGAGGCAAGGTCTAGGCTGGCTGGAGGGGATGCTGATTCAATGACAGTGTGCACAGAGACCTGTGTCCACACTAAGGGCTCTGTCACCACCAGGGAAGCCCTGAAGTGACTGAGTGGGACAAAATCACACTGAAAGTGTAAATAAGAGATGAGAGACAGCTGGAAGGGTCTGCCACAGCTAGAGAAGTAAATAATGAGTCTCTGTGCCAAAAATGCCAGCCTCCTGCCCTCAGGTCCTTCCTAATAATTGAATCTAAGTTGCATTCATGGCTGAAGGGGTCTGCAATTAAGACCCAGGTTCAGACGCACCAGGGACATTGACAGGGAGGCCAGAGCCTGCAGGAGAGGATCATGACATAGTTATAAAGGCATCCCCAGTCATTTCTCTGCTCCCTGTTTCTACTCCCTGTCACCTTGCGGCTGCCCACACAAGTCTTTTCCCATCCCTTCACAAACAAGCATCCACACTTGCCCCAACCGCAGATCTGTCCATACCTGAAAGTGCAGGCATTCACAATCTTGTGCGCTGGGCACACACTCAGTCATACTCAGCCTGCTCTGTGACACCCACATGGACATGCCATTGCACACAATCACTCTGTGGGTGCTGGGGGTGTGCCAGGGAAGGAAGCCCATCAAGACCCCTGCCCTCAGGGAGTTGCCATCCTGGTGCACATTCCACAGAGAGGCACACACACATCCCCTCTGATCCCCACACACAGACTTGTTCAACCCAAGCCTGTGATCAGAGGCTCCACACACACGTTCAAACAGTAGTCCACATGCATTTACTGAGCACCTGCTATATTCCAGGAAGCATGCACATAGTGCTGGAGATACGCCAGTGGGCAAGACCAACATGGTCTTTGCCCTCACAATGCACCCAGAAAGATGCACTCCCAAACACAGTCTCAAAACTTCACACACAACACATGCACACATGCGTGCACACATACACACAACTTCAAACGCAAATCCCAAGTCAAGGCATTTTCATGATGCCCCAAGGGCAGCTCTCTTACAATGAGGCCCTTCCAAGCTCAAAGTCACATCTGTAAACTGTCCACTCCTCTACCTGGCTGTGCCACCTCTTCTGTCAGTATCACATCATCTCCACCCCTCCCTATCAGGTCCCTGGAACAGTTAAGCACTAGAGGCTTCCCATAGCCTTGAGGCCCCCTGTCCTCATCTCCACCACCGATGAGACTGCTCAAGACATTTCCCAGACTCCTCACTGTCGGGACAGAGCCAAGCACAGACCCAGTGGCTGGGGATTTTTGCTGAGGCATTACATTACAACAGAGCCTGCTCCTTCCAGACATTTTTTTTTTTGCTTCTGCT
>CAUYQG010251473.1:0-12168 GCA_963574415.1 Tarsius wallacei
AAGATTTTAAAATTGTTAGCAATTGGCACTGAATGACACCTTTTAGATTGTAGCTATCTTGACTATATATGTGAGTAATCTGACATAGACCTTTAACAGTTTGAATTTAAAGACAAGTTTACTGACAACTTAAGTGCATAAAAGTTCTATAGAAGCAAAGTTTTATAATTTAAGGCATTTAGCTGAAATGATATTTAACCAATAGACCAATAGACCCAGACAAAATGAAAGCATTGTATTTTACTGATTTTTAACAGTGTAGCTACTTACTAAGGATTGACAGATAAGTGTTTTTAAGAAAATTCTGTTACTTTGGCCTGACATCAGTGATTGATATTAATGATAAATTCATAGATATAACTATTTTTTCTTGGCAAGCTAGATTGTTCATAGGATTCCTTTCATACATTTATTTCCATAAACCTTCCACATACCATCTTTGACATGCTCATACCATTTTTCAACATGCTTGAAACTTCTATTTTTGTCTTATACTTTCCTACTTTACTATTCACTCTATTATAGGACAAAAATTTACCATACAGGATCCTTTCCTAGATAAAATTATTCTTTTTCCTTATATCCTTTTTGTGTCAAACGACACTTGTACAACAACCACCTTTTTACATCTTTCCTTTGCTATTTGCTTTCCTTCTTTTTACCTTTTCACAGATAACCTTTTATAGTCATAATTAACCTTTTAGTAACTTCTGATTAGAGATTAGGTGAAATGTCTAACTCTTGGAACACCTTCAACTTCCATTAGGGAGTAGGTGTCAGGAGAAAGAGGTTCAGTATGAGCACAAAGACTAAAAAGCCTCAGTATGAATCAAGAAATTAATTTGGACCTCAGCCACATACATACAGACCCAAGAATTCTCTGATGTGATGGCAAACAGAGCACTGGGCTGGGCCATGGCCCCTGTGACCCTTCAGTCAGTGGCCACCATCACCGAGCTAGGTGTTCTCCCTCCCCTTCAGGAGAGGCTACACTGGCTCTTCCAATAGCCTTTTAGTCTGCATGTTGGACAAGGTCCTGGGCGCTTAGGCCATCAAGAACAACTGGGCTTCAAGTGCCCAGACTGACCACATTCATAGTAGCTGATACCATCCCCCTTAGCAGGTCTATTCTTACCAGGTGTCTTTTGGGTGACTGGAGCTTTGCCGTTAGTGGCAACTGCCAATAGGTTTGTCTACTTTTTGTCTCACTGATGCTCATCCTGGAGTCCTTCTCTTTTTTTCCTTAATGTCTCAGTTGCTAAGAACTTCAGAAGTTTTCTGTAATTGGGAGTTTGGTATTCATAGTCTTGAGTCAAGCCTCTGGAGTTGGGTATTCAATATCCCATAGGATACAATCTTGTTTGCAAAGTAGTGAAATAATTTTTTTTAAATGCCTCTACATACAGAGCTTCTAACCATTTCCCTTCATGTCTCAAAATGAATTTAATTGCCAAATGGTATTAAAGCAAAGTCTCATTTCTTTCCAAACCTCATTATCTGCTAACATGTATTGAGTCCAATTTTGGTTTCAATAATATACTAGTTTTTAAAAAATTTAAACCGCATAATTCTAATTTGTTCCAATTATTTATAATCTGTCCCATCGGGGTATCTGAGGGTACAGATTATTACACATTTTCTTGTTGACATTCCTTGAAAATCCAGACTTTTGCCTTTGAACACTTGTGCGCTGCGTTCCACACAGGAAATTTTTGAAACAAAATAATGCCCAGAATTTTGCCTTTGAATACTTGTGACTCATTCCTGAAAGGAGAATTCTAAAATAAATAAGTAAATAAAGCCATAATCAGTAATGTCAGTTATCCCTGGGACCCTGATATCTTCTTCCAAGCTCAGTGTCCTCAGCTCTCCCTGAAGCTTTCCTCTGCTCCAGGACTTTCCAATGATGCCTTCAAAGTAGTCTGGTACAAAACCCTTTTAGAGTGAACAGACCACGTCGATGTGAAACGATCTGTTCCTACTTATTTCTAATTATGAACAGGAAAATTTGTTAAGAACTCTTTATACATCACTAAATTATGTCTTAGTTATGAAGTGTGGACAATTAGGTGAGAGTGATCAGGTCTCACTCTATGCACCACAGAGTGTGCCTAGTATTTCACCTGTCCCACAGGAGAAGTACCGAGCTTAGCAAGGTGACTTAATCAGGTAGGAATGGCCAGTTCCTATGCCTCATTATGTCCTGCAAAGTATTCAGCGTTTAAAGCTTTACCAGTCTTGTAAGAGGTGTGTTAGGCAGGTATAGCCAAAAGAACAAGCAGTAGTGTTATCTAGCACTACATTTTAAAGTAGGGACTTAGTATACAGTACACACCTCTAAGAGACTTCCCAACAGTTTTACAGGGACAAGCAGTTGATTACAATCTTAAGAAAGACCTAAACCTTTAGAAACAGACTCACTTTCAGCTAACCTGGCTGCTAGCATCTGAAAACAAGAACAATCTATTCAGTCCCTTAGTTGCCAGAGAAAGATTGCAAAATTATTTTCTTCAAGGTTAGTGTCACCTTTTGCTTGAGTTAACAAAAGGCTAAATAGCATAGAAGAGAGATTTCTATGTTTCTTTACAGGTGAATTAGAATGAACTCCTTCAGAATCCATGAAGGAGAACACAGGTTAAGGAAGGGAGAGGGTGTGGTCCTGGGAAAGAATTCAAGATAACCGGTAGCATTTCACATACAAGGCAGGCAACTTTTGCACATCCTTGACAATAAACGGCAGGGATTTTAACAGTGTCGACAGGTTGACAGAAACAAGATGTAGGAAACCAGACAGAGCAGGTTTACATTAGAGGATAGTGTAGACATGAGGTAGAACTGGCAAACGATCCCTAACTCTGGACAGCACTAGGTGTTCTGGATCAAAATGTGCTGCTTGCGGAGGGAGCTCCTGTTGGCCGTGACACTGCCAGTCATCTCTCTGCCTCTTACATGTCTCAGTTTTCCCTCTGGGTGCTGAGAGCACTCAAGGGGCCCTGTAGCACCAGGTGACCAGTCCTTATGTGTGTTCCCCAAATGGGGCAGCCCTCAGGAACACTGAAAGACCCTTTCACCTTCCAGGCGATCTGCCTCTAGGACCTTTTCCAACCCTCTGATCACTGTTTCTGGAATCTGGCGTGGATTCAGGTCAGCTGAGCATCTGATCAAACCTGGGACCTTCCAGAGCCTGCAGAGTCCTTTATGACTAGAGTGGAGGGGTCTTTATAAGACCCTTACACGTCATGGGAGTTGATCCCCGACACCTTCGCAAGTCCCTCAGGTACCCAAGGGAGTCCGTTTGCACAGACTAAAGAGAAGAGTGCCTCTTATCTTCGACCCAGACTGGAGGCTGGGTTCATAAGGGTGGAGTTCCCTATTCTCCTGGGGGTTTTTGCCGCCTATATAAATACCACACAAATAAAGGGAGACAGCAACACTGGAAAACATAAAATGACCTAAAGAAACACATTAATCCAGTTTTTAAAATACAACAAACCAACCATTTTATTAGCAAATTCAAATGCAAACAAAAGGATATCCCAACAAGAGTACTAACGGGTCACTTCAGCGTTTCTCTGGTGCCTACAAAGTGACCCCAGAGAGCCTAAGTGAGAAAGCTTCCCTCACCTCCCTGCATATGTTCAGGGTTGGCTTACCAAGTAAGCGCATCTGCTTTCCAAGATCGGGTACCCAGCAAGGCCTCTTTCTTACCAGTTCCTCAAGGGCTGGTCCTGGTAGGTGGGACTCCTCTCCAGAGAGTCCCCAGACACAAAGCAGCTCTGGCAACTGCAAGGGCATCGCTATCAGGAGATCCCGTTGACCAAGGTCCTGCAACGCGGTCGCCAATTGTTATAGTCCGAGTAAACGCTCGACTGCTCCCCTTGATACCAATAAATCAAAGGGGCAGGGAACTGGTCAGAAAGGAGCAGAGCCAGACTTGAGGTCTTTCAGAATGGTTCTGCTCACCCTCTAGACTTTTACAGTTCACTTTTATAGTCCAGAGTTGTCGGTACCTATACGTTAGCCATGCGACTAGCAGAGCATTGTATAGAACTTGTGTTTCAGCCGCATTTATTGATAGTGACATTTTTCTGTCTAGACTTCCTGGTGCCAGGTATCAGAGGTAATTCATAGCTTTTATCAGTAGGGCCCGGCAGAAGCGTCAATCAAGCTTGTCATAGAGTTAAGGGCCTAAGACGTCATGCATTATGCAAAAGTAATGCAAATAACAAAGCTTATGATTACTTTGATACAAAAGTTATAAATTCACAAGGCTTACGATTACATTGGTACTCTATTATTCACACTTATAACCATTCAGAAAAAGGGAGATTTGCATCTTTCAGTTAATGGGGCATAGACTACAGGGAAATCAAAGATCCCCTGAAGCTACTTACTGGGAATGCATAGGAAATAAGGGGAAGCACACCTTTTATTAGCTCTAGGAATGTACAGGAGCACTTGCACCCTGGCCATGCCCTTCTCTAGGGGCTGTGACAATATGGATAGACATTAGAGGGTCTCTGTATCAGGGGCACACTCAAGGAAGTGTGGGTGCCTTAAGAGAAAAGGCATGTGCTCAGCTTTAACAAGTTTTATATGCTTCTATAATGATGATTCAGCAAACCATGAGCTATGAGCAGAGGGCTGCATGTATCTGGTTTCAAGTTTTGATTACCATGTCTCAACATGTTAAGGTCACAAGGACTTTCTAAATAATGAAAGTTACTATCTAGCTAGATTTGAGCTTTTTTGGAACATCATGTCTGTGTTTGGGGTAATTCCCAGTTGTTTCTGCGGTTTACTGGCATTTGTGGAGGATGTTTATGTCTGATGCCAGGTGGGGTGTGGGTAGTTGCTCCATGAGTATTCCCACATTCCAACCTGTAAGGTGGTCAGGTCTGGTGTGCCTGACCAATTGGGTGAAGGTTATGTATGGATAAGAAAGATGTCTAAACGCTTCCCTTATTTTAATTTAGACCTGTCTTCTAGAAACTCATCTATGTTTAAGCTATGCTCACTAACCTGCCTCATGTCTGTTTGCATTAGAGTTATTGATCTGTTGTTTTCTTGTGATATTTTTGTCTGGTTTGGGTAATACTGACTTTGTAAAATGAGCTGGGAATTTTTCCCTCCTCTTTTTGTTTTTTGGATGTGTTGATGGAGGATGCCAACTCTAAAATATTTAGGATGGTTTATTCTACCCCAAATGGAGTGCCCTTAGGCCTGTGACACCCATCCCCAAGAGGTCCTAAGAATGTATGCCTGTTGTGGTTGAATTTTAGCTTAATTAAATACATTTTAGGAGGATAGAAGTCACAGAAAACTATAAGTCAATACATGAGGGATTTTACATTGTTCTTGGTCCTTGAGGAAGGTGGGGTATCTCTAAGGGGGTGTGGAAATTCAAAGATTTCTTGACTGGCAATTAGTTAGCAAGAGTTATCTAAGCAATTTTGAAAGCAGGAAAGGAGATGGG
The DNA here is from genome assembly GCA_963574415.1 of Tarsius wallacei. NCBI lineage: Eukaryota > Metazoa > Chordata > Mammalia > Primates > Tarsiidae > Tarsius > Tarsius wallacei. The sequence continues at coordinate 5,477 of CAUYQG010251473.1, forward strand.
CTGCTTGAGGAATGATAAAGGAATCAAGTTTCTTGATATGTAGATGAAGCCTTGTAGGTGGTAGACTTCGGAGAGAATACACAAGTGTCTTTAAGGTGCCAGGAGTCTGAAAGTTCCCAAAAGATAGCTTTATAGGATCATAAAATACTTCTTTTCCTTCTTTATCTGTTATGTGATGCTTTGCCGGAGTCAGGTTGGAAAGTGAACATTGTATATGGTTAATTAAGATTTAAAAACTCATCTCCCCAGTGCTCTTAGAGTTAGGAATGTAGCAAGGTAAAGAAAAGGTTAGAGTTTAGTCTTCAGATGAGTTTATGAAGAATTAGTATTAATTATTTGAACATTTGGTAGAATTCAGCAATGAAGCCATCCTGGATTTTTCTTTGTGGCATGTGTTTGTGTGTGTGTGTGTGTGTGTGTGTGTGTGTGTCTGTGTGTGTATCTACTTTATTACTGATTTAATCACTTCACTTGTTATATGCCCAGATTGTTTATCTCTGTGTAAGTTTTGGTAGTTTGTATCTTTCTAGGAATGTGGCCCTTTTGTTTAAGTTGCTTGATTGGTTGGCATACAGTTGTTCATAGTTCATCCATTTTACTTTGGGAAGATCAGTAATAATGTCTTCTCTCTCATTTCTGATTCTAAAAATGTGAGTCTTCTCTTTTTTTTTCTTGGATATGTAGCGGGAAGACAGAGAGATCGTGACACCAAAACTATTATAGCACTTTATTGCGCTTGCCAGCCCAGCGGGCTCAAGGGACTAATGAGTCCAAATCGAGCCCAGCAGAATGGGAGAAGTGGGGTCTTATACCTTCTTTTAGGTAAGGGAGGGGGGTTGTGTTGAGTGGTAACAAATCTCCTTTGGAATTTACAAGGTGGTGTTCAGAAAAATCAGATCTTTCAAAGAACAAATAGTTTCCAGGAACTGCAGGGTTGTAAACCATCAACTTCAGAAGAGGGGTTTTGGATAAGTCTGTAAATTAGTTACTCTTTTGCATTTCCATGAGAGCCATCAGTCTCTAGCCATTTGGCCTTTGAAAACAAAACCAGCCTGGTGGGTCTTTAGAGCTTGCTGCTTGGCTTTCAAAAGGAAATACCTTTAACTGCTACCAACCCCTCTCCTGCCACATCAAGCACACTGGCTAAAGATATGTCAATTTTGCTGATCTTTCAAGAACCAGCTTCTAGTTTCATTGATTTTTCTCTATTGCATTAATTTCCACTCTGATTATTATTTGTTTTCTTCTAATTGCTTCAAGTTTAGTTTACTATTTTCCCAAGGTCTTAAGGACTAAGCCCGACCTTGTTTTTCTCTTACTCAAATTCCTAACCAAAATACTTGGAAAGTCACTGCCTGGTAAGGACTCACCAAACAGGGCTTTATTACCCTATGAAAGGGTAAACTGAAGCTAGGTGGGCTGGTGCCAGTACCATGGGAATAATGCAAGATTGTAACCAAGTTAGAAATAGAAGGACTGTAAAGTTTATCATTCACCTCTCACAGACTGGAAAGGTGACTGACACTCAGAGGCAAGTGTGGCATCAAAGGGCCAAGAACTTGGTATATATAATGGCCTTTGGGGTAAGGGGGGTTTGAGCCTGGAGGGGTCTGGGCCAAAAGGAATATCCAGGGCTGCAGGTCTTTGATGTTGATTGCAGCCACTTGAGTCTTAGATTTTTGACTTGGCCAGATGTTAGCATCTCATGCCCTCAGGTGGTGGATTAGATGGGAGGAGACAAGGGAAGGGGGTTTTCCTGCCAGAAACATTTCCATTCCACAAACTCTGTAGCAAAAGGGTGGTCTTATTATCATTCCTATGGCTTCTGCCAGCTAAGGGGTGATCTTTGACCTTCTGCCTTTAGGACAAGGAACCTGAAAGTTTCTTTAAGATTTTTATGCTAATCTTGGCAAATCTCCATCAGATGCAAGACAAGGAAGTCCAATAACCCAACTTTTCAATTCATGGTTTAGTGTAATAATCTCTAGGAAACTTTTAGTTTCCTTGTAAAAGGCAGAAGGTCAAAGAACACCCAGGAAACTTTCAGTTTCCTTGTAAAAGGCAGAAGGTCAAAGATCACCCCTTGGCTGGCTGAAGCCATAGAAATGAAAATAAGACCATCTTTTAATCAAGGAACTTGTGAATTGAAACTGTCTGACAGGTCTCTTGCAGGAAAAACCCCTCCCGGGCCCAAACCCCAAGTTAACCTAATCAACCCTTGTGACCTATGTGACACAGACAGACCCCAGCCCTATCTGCCTGCTGTTTCTCACCTGACGTCAGCACCTAGGCTTACCTACCCCTTCCTGATGACATGGAGCAGACCACCACCCAATCGTCTTAATGACCTTCCCCCATCCAAGGGAAGTATTAAAAGCATTCAACCTCTAGCCAGGTACAATGGCTCACACCTGTAATCCCAGCACTTTAGGAGGCAGAGGTGAGAGAATTGCTTGAGCCCAGGAGTTCAAGACTAGCCTGGCAACTTGGTAAGACCTCTTCTCTACAATAAATCAAAAAAATTAGCTGGACATGTTAGTGTGCACCTGTAGTTCCAGCTACTTGGAGGGCTGAGGCGGAAGGGTCACCTGAACCTCTCAGGTTGAGGCTGTGGTGGCTGTGCATGTGTCACTGCACTCCAGCCTGGGTGACAGAGTGAGACTTGGACTCAAAAAAAAAAAAATTTCAACCTCGAGCAGCCAGTTGCCATTGGTAGGCCATTGCCACCACCCTTCCTAGGCCATTGCCTTACTAATCTATGGTGTGTCCATGTGCTCTTTGAACTATGACCAGGCCATGTTTCCTGGCTTTGGCCTCTCCCCTACCTTGGGGAGGTGAATCTCCTCTTTCTCTCAAATTTGCTTTCTAAGTAAACTATATTTTCTAATCTAACTTGTATGCAATTCTTTGCATCTTTCATGCAGCATCAGATCGTACACTAGACACCCCACTCCCCCAGCAGACCTGACCTAACATTCCGGTGGCCCCACTGGGAGTGTGCCCTAACAGTCTACATATCAAGAAACCTGGAGTTTTTCAACCTTTGTCTTATCAAAGCATGGCCTCTACTGATTTCCCAAATTCTTAGATAGGAACTGCAAGGTACCAGTCAAGAAATCCTTGAATCCACCTATGACCTGCAAGCCCCTGCTTGGAAATGTCCCTTCTTCCTGAGTCAAACCAATGAAAATCACATCTATTAATTTATGGTTTCTTGTAACTTCTGCCTTTCTAAAGTGTATATAACCAAGCCTCCATTTGACCACAGTGGGAACATGTTCTCGGGACCTCCTGAGGATAGGTGTACCGTGGCTTACGTCTTCAAGAATAAACCATTGTAAAATATTTTACAGCATTTGCCATCTTTTAGTTAACAGTCTCAAGGTGGAAGTTTAGGTTATTGATTTGAGATCTTTTCTTAACTTTCCTTCCAAGCATGTCTTTAACTATGGTTCATAAGTTTTGGTGTGTTGTGTTATTTTCATTTGCCTCACAATATTCGCTAATTTATCTCGTGATGTATTCTTTGACCCATTGGTTGTTTAAGTGTGTGTTGTTTAATTTATATTATAATGTGTCACTGACACCAAACATGGATGGTTTTAAAGTCTATTTTTATAATATTAATATAGCTGTCTTATTCCCTGCTTCTCTCATGTGACCTTAGATTGCCTACAGTCTAGACTCTATCTTCAGTGGATTTGTAGCAGGAATCTTCCACAGGGAGAGACAGGACACTAAGATTTCTTTACCAGGAAGCAGCGTTTATTCCTGTGGGCACTGGCTCAGCCTATTTGCTTCCAAAGGCTGGGAGGGGCATTGCCTTACATACTTTTTCTTTACATTGTAGCAGAGTTGTCTCCCTTATAAGGTTACAGTTTGGCATTATTCATTTGTTTGGATATTTTGTAGCTGGAGGCTACATGGTACACACTGGGTGGTTTTACATAATCGTTTCATTTGCATGTCCTATTTGCTGATTGGCTCACAGGATTACTATTCTGATTGGTTTCCACCAAAAGTTTAAACATGTAGCCTGCCAAAGTAAAAAGCCTGTGAAAGAGAAAGCACAAAGAAGCAGGAAGTAACTTATTTTCCCTTTTTCTGTTTTTCTGCATTTTCAGAAGGGCCCCTTCCTCAGATCTATGGATCTCATTCTAATGGCCTTTTACCACAACCTCCATTGTTTCTGAAAGCCACCATTCTTTGTTACAAATAAAGTCATTTCCCTTAGCCTGTTTGTCCCATAGACAAAATCTCTGAGCCAGGCTTGTGGAGCTTCTTTCAGAGAGACACTCCCCTCTGGGAGCTGAGCCCTTGGTGGCTCGTGTTCTCTTGGTTGCCTCTCCTTGTTGTGCATCACCAGCACTAAGGCAAAGTCCGCTTTCAGTGAGTAAAAGTGGAGAGAAAGGGAGCCCTCACCTCTCTGCCCTCCTCATCAGGGATTTAGCACTCGCAACTGGCAGCTGGGGGCAGGATGAAACCTGCTGACACTCCGAGGAAGAAAGCCCCTGACAGGAAACTGGGATGTGCAGAAGAGGGAACCCTGTGTTTTAGTGATGATCATCTGCAGTGGGGTCTCTGCCTCTGAACTGGGAGAAGAGGAGAGAGGCTCAGGCAGTCTGGGTTCAAATATCACAAACTCTCCTTACGGAATCTTCATAGATTTTCTTGAACAGATGTTTTTTCATTTGCTGTTTGCTCTTAGGATCACTTTTAAAGGCTTCACGTTTTTTAAAAACCGGTTTTCCGTGCCTTTTGGAGGGTAGCAGGTTAGGAGAGCTTCTTTTGCTGTCATAATGGGAGTCAATCTCTGGAAAATAGATTCTCTATCTGAATTCTAAGCAGGAGAACAAAAATTGGGGAAAATCAGCAGTCTGCCACAGCAAGCAATAATTTGAAGCCCACTGGCCAAATGTCAGGAGAATCTTTTACTAGGAACTTCTCTCTGTAAGAGGAGGGGAGCCAAAAAAAACCATAATTATCTTTTGGACAGCAGGCCCCTTGTTATACAGGCTTCCCCCGCTAGGTGAGTGTTCTACGAACCCATTGGCAGGGGTGTACCAGCTAGCATTGATGTGAGAGGCTGCATTTGACTTTAGTGAATCTCATTGTGGCAAACAGGTGACTGACTCTTCCACCATGACAGCCTGCCCACACCGTGCTGAATGTTCAGCACTTTTTGACCAAAAATACCGTGACTCCCATGTCCCGATCCTCCCTATTCACCCGATCTTGCCCCAAGTGACTTTCTCTTGTTTCCCCGTTGTTAGATCACACTCCCAGTGGGACCTCCAGAATGTTAGGTGAGGTCCATTGGCGATGTGGTTGCACGATCCAGTGCTGAATGAAAGATGCAAAGAATTGCACAGAAGTTAAATTAGAAAAGATAGTTTATTTAGAAAGTAAATTAGAAGGAAAGAGAGAGGAGATTCACCTCTCCAAGGTAGGAGAGGGGACCAAAGCTTAGAAAACATAGTGGCAGCCATAGCTCAGAGAGCACATAGCCACACCGGAGGTTAGTAAAGCATGGAGGCTGGCTGTCCGAGTTTGAATGCTTTTAACCCTTCCCTTTGAGAAGGAAGGTCATTAAGTTGATTGGGTGGTGGTCTGTTTCATGTCATCACTGAGGGTAGGCCAGTCAGCACAGGAACTGATGTCAAGTGATGGACAGCAGGTAGATGGGTGGGCTAGTCACACGATTGCTGCCATGGTGATAGGATCTGTGTTATGAAGGTCATGAGAGACTGATTAGCTTGGTTCTTATGGGTGGGGGCAAATACTTGAAATAGAAAAGCAAATTAGTAACAAACTGGGGAGAGAGTTGTAAAGCAATTATCAATAGCTACCTCTGAGAAACTGTTTCTTTCCTTGGCTAGTGGGTTAGAGGATAAGCTAAGTGAACTACTAGAAAAACATGAGATTTAAGTAATGTCAAAATGACTGCTCTTTGGGTATATTAAATCCATGTTATGTTCTTTCACCCAGATAAAAAATTGTCCTTACAGGGAAATGTTTTGCCAGTGTGAAAGAAGTGAAACAAAAAAAGGCATAAGCACTAAAGGAATCAAAACTGACAAGTTCAAAAACTGTTTTAAGCAGTGGAAAAAGTGTCTTGATAGGAGTATTGCAGAAGAGAGTACTTTGAAGGTGACTGTAGTTTAAACATGTAAGAATAAATACACCATTTTTTATAAATAAATTTTGTTTTTTAGAAGATGCATACTCAGAAAATTCCTTTGGACGTCAAGATATTACTGTTGAATTGTTCAGAGCATACGTAGGCAAGCATCGTATAATTACAATAGTCATATAAAGAACAATCATGTGTGTGCATAATCTAAGGGAAATTTCAAATAGTGTGAATTGAAACATTTTGAGTACTTAACTTTGCACATACATTCAAGTAAAGGGCCCAAGACCTTTTCCTTATCAAAGCATACCTTTTTTTCTATAAACAATAAGAATTTTCTCAGTGAAAAGACGCTCAATGAAAGAGCAGTCTACATATGTATCTAGAATCACATAAGAATCACCTATGAGCCGGGCTTGGTGGCTCAGCCTGTAATCCCGCACCTTTGGGAGGCTGAGGTGAGTGGATTGCCTGAGCCCGCGGGTTCGAGACCCGCCTGGGCAACTTGGTGAGACCTCATCTCTACAATAAATCAAAAAACTAGCCGGGCGTGGTAGCG
>CAUYQG010251476.1:0-57178 GCA_963574415.1 Tarsius wallacei
CCTGTAGTTCCAGCTACTTGGAAGGCTGAGGCGGAAGGATCGCCAGAGCCCAGCAGGTCGAGGCTGCGGTGGCCGGAAGCGGCCACTGCACTCCAGTCTGGGCGACAGAGCGAGACTCCAACTCAAAAAAAAAAAAAAAAAAAAAGAAAAATGAAACACAAGCACCATCTTTTTTACATTGGCCAGTCCAATTCTCTGCTTAATATCACTTCCCTCACAAAGTTTCCTCTGATTAGTCCCACCAGCCTGAACTGGGTGCCCTTCTGAATGGTTCCACACACCCTCTACTTTATCATAGCAATGATCACACTGCACTATACCAACTAGTTGCTTGCCTTTCTACCCACCCATCTCTCAGAGATGGGGGACCAAATCTATGCATTCTAGTTTGAAACACGAGAGAGTTACTAAACAGCCAATGGCTGGCTAGATAGATGGATAGACACATTTAAGAATTTATTTAAGGCAGGGTGACACAACAAGAACACTATAAACTCCAGAGTCAGACAGTTAGATCCTCCATTGTTGTTTTGTTTGGGTTTGATTTTCAATCATCACTTGGAATACAACTCCCTGCCACAGCCACAAAGTGTAATATCATATGGCTCCTGCCCTCCTCTCCAGCCTCATCAGGTATCATCTCCCTATTCACAATGTTCCAACCTCACCAGCCTCCTTTTGGGTTCTCAAATAAGCCAAGTCCTTGTCTGCCTGTGAAGCTCTTTCTGCAGCATTGCCAAGATGGCTCGGTCTCATCCCTTCCCTCTCATCTCAAATGTCACCGCCAGAAAGAGGCCTTTCCCAACTACCCGATCTAAAGTGGGCCCACCCAATCCCTAGCACCCCAACCAAGTCACTCTAACACACAGCCCTTATTTCTTTGCTAGAATTTTTCAAAATCTGAATTCACCTTATCTATTAACATGTTTAATACATAAATATAATCCACTTAATCTTTCATAGCAGTTTTTTCCGAGGTTTTAGCAAGTATATAGAACACAGTAGACACCCAACCCACATTTGTTAAATGAATGAATAAACGTAATCCAGACCACCTTTCTAGCTGTGTGACTTTACTGAAGGTCATTTTTTTCTGTGTGCCTCAGTTTGTCTATAAAAATGGGATTATAAGAATATCACTCTCATAGTTGAGAAAAGGATGAAGAGAAGTTATTAGAATGCTTAGTATAGTGCTTAGCACAGCATAAGAATTCAAAACATGTTTTTCTCATGGGTACTTTTCCCTTTAAAAGAAACAACTTACAGAAAAAAAAAACAACAAAATACTTCAGTCGGAAAAACTGAAAACAGTTTACAATATCGTAGGAATAAGTACCCCAAAATATAAAACCCACCAAATATGACTTAAAAACATAATGTTCAAAAGTAACCTAATGTAAGGGCTGTATTTGCCACGTTCCAGGCCCTGGAACCCAAGTGTTATTGTGGAACTACAGCCATCTGAAATGGGAAACATCCCCACATGATTATGGGGTGGTGCTTTCTGAAACCAGAGAGGGGCCCCAGCTCAGCAGCGGAAAGAATTTTGCAGGAGCGTAGTCATCCTGGCTTCTTCCTGCTCCCACCCCTTTAAAAGCCTTGCCAGACCTAAAGTTCCATCTAAAAGGAAAGGAAAACAAAACCAACAACATAAAAAAGAATCAGGGCAACTATTCAGCCCCACCTCAACTGAAATCTAAGCAAGGTGCCTAACTCCATCAGTTGCAAGGGTTTGCAAGGGCCTGGCCTCCCAAGCTGACATTCACCCTACCAGATCAGCTTTTCACCCAAGACAGAAGAGCTCTGGTGTCAGCAGAAACAGAGTAAACTCCCAGTGCTGATAATTGTGAGTCGTGCGACCTTGGGAAAATTATTTAACATGTTGAACCACTGTTGGCTCATCTACAAAATGAGGATAAAATCAATTACCTCAAAGGGGTGTTGTGACAACTTAATGAGCTAAAGCACCTGACAGAGTGCCCTTAGCAAGCAGTAAACACGAGATAGCTTTAAAAATGAATTCATTTCTCACTCAGACCCACTATACACAAATCTTTGGACCACCATGAATTTATTTATCCTCTTTGAAAATACAAAAATTGTTAGACCTCACCTAAACATAATAAAAACCATGAAAAAAAAAAAATAATAAAAAAAATAAAAACCATGAGCTATTGCTGCCCAAAGTTTCCCTCTAGTAAACAATACTGCATGTAAGAGAATTCTGCCAACAGCCCCTAAGTGAGGTAGTAAAATGAGGACGCCGCTTTGGAATTCGTTTCTATTTTTTCTGCTTTCATTGTCAAAGTCCTTCTCATGAAATTAGTTTCTGATGCCAATACTCCCTCTGGTGTCTTCAAATCATCAAGAAAACTGTTACTAGGCAAATATTAACAAACAATACCGATAACATAAAAGAATTTCAAAACTGAACCCCAAACACCATTTGGAATATAGCTACCTTATGAAATCAATTCTTCTCATATTCTTTTCAGCCTTTGCTCATGAATATGCATTTTTGTAAAATAATGTGAGTTTGTATATTCGATTGCTTTTATGTAATATATACTAAGTATTTTTCATGTTGTTGCAGAATTATACATAATTATCACTTAAAATGACTGCACTACATTCCACTGAACTGATTCACAGTCAGTCATGTAACCATTCCTTTACTGTGCATCTATGGATTTAGTATGTTCAGTGAAAAGTGTATAAGCTTTACAATCAGAAAGGCCAAATTCGAACTTTGTCTTCTTTTGGTTTCTCAATCACTCAACCTCAAGGGCAAGTCATTTAATGTCTCCAATCTCAGCTTCCTCATCTATGAAATGCCCTTAACACAAGCTTGTTGCAAGCAAAGAGATAACAATTATAAAATATAATTTCCCTTCTTCTCAGTTTTTCACAATTATACACAATGTGGCAACAAACACCTTCATCAATAGAACTATTTCCTTACACTGGGTTGTTTCTTTAGGATAAATCTCCCCAAAATGGATTATTGGGCTCAAGAGTAATTTTATTTTTATGATTATCAAAATATCTTTCCAAATAGCCTTCAAAAAGATTATAAAAATGTACACTGCCCAGCCCGCCATCTGGTCAGGTTTGTGGAAGGCACAGCCAGGACACACAGAGGTATGGGGACTCACAGCATTCAATGCAGCAGGCCATCCTATGACACAGATGAACCCTGCACTCAACCGTCAGTAGCTATTCCCACCAGCCATGAGCCCAACCTGATTCCTAGTGCTCAGCTCTGCAAAAGACATTGCTGCCGTCAGGCCATACGTTGTACAGAGAGCAGCTACAGCACTCAGCCAGCTTCAGATCTGGTCCTCAACTACCTTCACCCAGCTGCAGCCCACACAGTCATTGCTCTGCTACCTTTCTAAGTCCACCCTTGTTCTCCAGATCATAAGCCTCACCTTCCTCTCATTACTGCCTGCTCTTCTATGTCTCTGGCCCTGCATGCCCCCACCCTCATTACAAGCTTTCTCCTTCTAGGTATGCTGTCACCAGCCACTTGGTTAATAAGTAGCCTCAATACATCCCATTTACTGAACACTTGGTATACCAGGCGCTGTCCTAGCATGTTATTTAATCCTCACCATAAGCCTATGAGATAAAGGTTATTTTTTTCCATTTTATAGATAAAGTAACCAAAACCAGCTCCTACTGCATTACCATCTAGAAAGGACCAATAAGATAGGCTCCCAGTGAAGGCCAAACTGATTTACCTACTTCCTACCATAAGGTCTGCCATACAGATGATTACACCCTCAGCTAAAAAGGATATTAGACAATGTATCACCAGTTTAAAGACCCAAAAGAAGATATGTTGTGTTCACACGTCAGAGTGAGTACTTACACAGAACAGGCAAATGAAGTAGAAAGGACTTCTTGTGCCAGAGACCTGGGTTCAAAGCCTGAGTAAGTCCCTACCCACTCTGGGCTTCAGAGTCCCCAAGTGTCAAAGGAAGGGACTGGCTGACATGGCTCCTGGAGCTCCTCCTGCTCTGAGATTCCCGACTCCATTCTAAACATCTCTCAACTCCACACCCTCAGCTCCACATTCCTCCCTTCAGACCCACACACCACAGCAGCCCTGTAACTTACCACCTCATCACCAGCCTTGCTCCCCTCCAAACTCTTCTCCTCATAGTCACCAGCCTGGGCAGACTTTTGAAAGCACAGTTCTGGTCATTTCCCTCCCCACATTAAAATCCATCAAGGTTCTCTTTCATCTTCAGGACAAAAATTAAACAAAACAGTGTAACCTTCAAGGACCTGCAGAAGCTGACACCTGCCTGCTTCAATGGTCTCACTTCTCTCAGTGCCCCTCACACAGCCTTCTTCCAGCCAAAAAGAACTTAACAGTTCCCTGAACTCATCATGCCCTGTCATGCCTCTCTCTACCTCTGCACATGAGAGTTCTTGTGCCTAGGATACTTTCCCAGCCCTTTCCACTTGGCCAGTCCCCACTCGTCCCTGATGACCCAACTCAGGCTACACATCCAGAAAGGCTTCCCTGAACCCCTCAGTTGGTTCAGAGCCCCTCCTCTATGGCCCCACACATCCTGTACTCCTCTCTATTCCTGCATTATTTTCCTATTTATCTTCCCAATGAGACTGTGAGCCTCCTGACAGGGAGACTTACCTGGTCTTAATCCATTGCATATTTCTTAGCCCCTGGCAGAGAGTCTGGTACAGTGGCATACATTTAAAAATGTTTACTGAATGGATGAGCTCTAAGCAAAACCAGAAGATGGCCTATTTCTTGCTAGACTCCTGCTAAATGCAACTCCTGATGGTCAGATATCAATCAACTAAGACTAGAGTAAGGGAAATCATGAGTTTCCCCTTTAAGTCAAAAGTATCCCAGCTCCTTCCTTAATATGCATGCTGACTCTAAAATTAGCTTTAGATGCCAAGAGCATTTCCTACAAGCATCCCACGGAAAGTTCAGACTACCACTACAGAGAGATCATTTAGCAGCTCAGGCCAAATGAAAAATTCCAGTGACTTATAAAGACCTGAAAGGGAGACATTGAGAACAGTGTGGCCATTTCAATTTCAGCTGCAGAATTTGCTCTTGAAAATGTTACAATAAAAAATATTAATGCCATAAAAACCTAACAGCAGCCAAAGGACCATAGTCATAAAGGAAAAAAACATAAATCCTAAAATATGTTGGCATAGAAGGTTCTTCCTCATCTTCAAGAATAACAGGACTTAGGTCATCAAGAACATGTCTGAGCAAGGAAAACTTGAATCACATGGCAGAGTAGAAAAAAATAACAAGTAGAACAATAACAGTACAAAGGAGAAGGATAAATAGACGGAACACACAGAATGTACTCTGTGCTGGGTATATGTGCTTCACATATATTCATTCATTCTCCTAATAGCCCTATGATGTATGTTCAAGCATGCCCATTTTAAAAATGAGGAAAGTGCAGAGAGGTTAAGTGAGTGGCCCAAGGGCACTCAGCAAAATTAGATAAATAGGCAGTCTGGCCCCAGAAGCCATAGTGCTTAAGAAATACAGACTGCCTCTGAGAACAGCTTTGCCACATCACATTCCTAGGCCTCAGTTTCTCCTACATATAATAAAGAGGGTTGGGTTCAATTCTAAGAATCCTTCCAGTTCAACAGGCAGGCCAAAGATGTGAAACCAACACCCCAATTTCTGTGATATTTTCCCATCTAGAAATAAAATTTTAAACTGTGCTCTTCAAAAAAGAAATATCTTGCAGAGCCACTTTAATAAAGTAGTGTATATAAACAGCTTAGTACTTAAAGTGCCCAGCTCAGAGCAAGAGCTCAATAAACAGTAGCTATTATTACTCTTATGATAAAACAGGAACAACCATTTAATAGTGAAGCATATTTTAATTATACACAATGTGGAATAATCAAATCTCATTCGTTTGAGGCCCCAGACCCCACAGCATAGATCAAGTTGTACAGCTAAAATTATAACAACTCAAAGCTCAGAAATTACTTGTTTCCATTAGAGATCTGACAAGTCATTTCTTCAATTGGTCACTAGTGGTTTGCAGATAACTATTAGCAGTAATGAGTATTCTAAATTAAATCCAGAGACAGCACCACTCCGTTCTGCAAAGACAACTGGGGAGAGAGAAACATAATTGTGGAACGTCCTTCTCTCTGTGTCCTCCATCTTCTCTGATAAATATCTCCTGTGTCTTGCATAGTATGGATTTCATTTGCTTACAAATGAAGAAGAGTCTAATTCTTCCCATGATAAATGAGAGCACTGAACAGGTAACTTGTTAAAGAGAATTGGAATTGGGAAAATAATCTTATTTTCCTGTTACTTGACAACAAACCCCCTTCACTAACAAATGAAAGACACAATGCTGGAAGACATTAAGTATCAAAGCCAAATCTATCACCAAGCAATCCATTCTCAGACAATTACTACATAGTACTGGGTACAGGCTACTCACATTTCATTCAACAGCAACAAAGATAAAGTCTGCAAAATTCAAAGGTAGACACAATGCAGTGGAAAGAATAATGGCTTTTGGAAGTCTTAAAAACCTGGATTCAAAATCCAGCTCTGACACTTATATTACTATATAAACCATAAACAAGTCTGTCCTAGTGTGTGTGTGTGTGTGTGTGTGTGTGTGTTTGAGTTAAAGTCTCACTCTTGTCGCCCAGGCTGGAATGCAGTAGCATGCTCACGGTCACTGCAGCCTCGACCTGCTGGGTTCAGGCTATCCTTCCACTTCAGTCTTCCAAGTAGCTGAAACTACAGGTGAGTGCCACCAGACCCAGCTAATTTTTGTATTTATTGTAGAGACGAGGTCTTGCCAAATTGCCCAGGCTGGTCTCAAAACCCTGGGCTCAGGCAATCCTCTCACCTCTGCCTCCCAAAGTGCTGGGATTACAGGCGTAAGCGACTGCAACTGGCTGTCCTAGTCTTAAAATTCCTTATCTGTAAAATGGGAATTAATACAAAATGCTTCAAGAGTTGTAGAAAGGATTAAATAGGGGCCATAAATAAAGCCTTACATTAATATTAAGGCCCTTGACAAACGTTAGCACCCCCCAGCTGTGCAATATGGTAACAACCTCACCTTCAAGACACCAGAAATACACCAAACTCCCCAAGGTTGAAAATTACTGATCCCATTAGAACCCATAACTGGCCCTTGTATAAAAGGGCTGACTGCATGAGTATGTAACAGTCTCACAGAAAATGCCCACAAGACACGGCATTCCTCACACCTCTGGCATTATTCAACTTAGACAGTTATCAAGAAACACAGCTCTCTCCTAGGTCTGGCTGGACAGCAGCACATTTGGTAGGGAAAATAATTTGGTATCTCCACTTACATTTTCAAAGTCCTTCATGTTCCGTGCTCTGGTGGGAGACACTGTTTCTTCTGACACATTTGGGAGCACTATTAAAAGGTAAAATAGACATAGGAGAATGTCATAGCATGCAAATTACACAATGTTACTATTAGGGAATAAAGCCCAGAGAAGAAAAAACATGAACTGCTTCCATAGTATACCCTGCTGGTACTTGCTGTCTTTTGTAATTTACTGATTTCAGTACAGGGAAAGCTCTAAACCATATATTTCAAATATTTACAAATTACTTAAATTAACCCCAACGTAACAAAGCATGTATCAGAGGACAAACTCAGAAAATGCATCAGGCATTGGCAAAACAGACTGTTCTGATACGTACTTCCTTATTTCATAAAATTATTTTGCTGAACAGAATATCATCTTCACATGTCAGCAATTAAAACAAAGCACGTCTAACTTTGACAGCAGGGATTGGCAAACTTTTTCTTAAAACGCCAGACAATAAATATTTTAGGCTTTGCAGGCCATACACAAAGCCTAAACAAATCTGTCACAACTATTCAAATTCTCTGTTGTAGCACAAAAACAGCTACAGACAATTCATAAACAAATAAAGGTGCTGTGTCCCAATAAAAGTTTATTTTCAAAAGCTGGCAGTGGGCCGGAAATCGCCAACTTTGCTTTAGAGTGAGTAAAGACTTTGCCAATATCCAAATCTCTCCACAGCTTCTTCAATTCAAAAAGCTTTATTACAAACCTACTCTGCGCCAAGCACCATCCTGTGTGCTGAGGAAACAATGGGGAATGAGATACTGATCCTGCACCCAAGAAGTTCCCAATCCAGTGGGCAAGACAGAGATGTAAACTAACTGTTAATCATGCTGTGCAAAGTCCTTGGAATTTTGTAGGTATTGAGTAAATGTGTACTGAGTAATGAATAAATTCACTCTTCCTACTTTCTGCTAGGCCCCTTTCTGGATACGGAAACATTAGGAAACCAGACAAGTGAAGCTGATATTCTAGAAGGAGGAAACAGACAATAAGCAAAATAAGGCAATTGCATAATATGTGATCAATGCTATGGAGAAAAATAAAGTGAATAAGGATAGGAAATACCAGGGGTGGGTAAGGACTGCAGTTTTAAGTAAGGAGACTAAGGAAGGTCTCATGGAGAAGGTGACATCTGGGCAGACTTGAAGAGAAGGAGCCAGTTACCTGCAGAAAGGACACTCCAGGTTCAGAAAGATGTGGGAGCCTGGGGTGGGAGCATGCCTAGTGGGTCTGCGGAGTAGTCAAGAGGCCAATGGACTGAAGATCCACACACAAGAAGGGACAGAAGGAGAGGAGGTAAGAAAATTTGGGGGGAACAGATTGTACATGGTTTTGTAGGTTCTGAGAAGCAGCTGGAAGATTCTGAGCTAAGGAGTAACATGATCCGACTGAGATTTCTACAGGCTCCCTCTGGCTGCCTTGCTGAGAACAGGCTGTAAAGGGTTTAAGTGAGAAACAAGGAAACCAGTCAGGAGAACACTGGGATAATCCAGGTCCAAGATCACGGTGGTTTGGACCAGGATGGTAGGATATAAGTAGGTGAGAACTGGTCTGACTCTGGATAATTTAAAAGTCACCAACAAGAATAAATGAGACCACAAGAAGTAAAATATATAATGTTCAGAGAGGAAAACACACCTTAGCCTGGGCAGAGCCAAAAACGGTGGTGAGCTTTGAGCTGAATCTGAAGAGGCAGCAGGCAGGCACCAGACTGATGAGGGACAAAAGGAAGGAGAAACAGCCCAGGCAAAGGCACAGAGGTAGGAGTGGGCATGGTGTTCAGAAAGCACTCAACAGAAAAGAGGCTCAGGAGTAGGCAGGGCAGACCATGAAAAGCCCTGTGCACCAGACAAAGGGCACACAGGTTAGTTTTCCTGTTCCTCAAACGGGTCATGCTGTCACCTGTGTCTGGGATGCTCATCCTCTCCTTTTTCCTTACCTGGTCCCATCCATTTCAAGTCTGTCCAAAGTCCGTTTCTTGGGAAACTTGCCTGACCTACCTTCTCCACAGCAGGGTAAATCTCCCTCTAATCTCCTCACACAGCACCTTTTATTTCTTCATTCCTGACACTGATCACATAATTTATCATAATAATTTTTTGTTTGTCTGTTTTCTCAGCTTGATAGTAACCTCATTCAAGGCTGAACCCCAGTACTTAGCCCAAAGCCTGGCACGAAGACATATGCTACCAGCTGAATTAAGAAGGAGGCCAATCAATTTTCTGCTTCTAACCGCCTGTGGGTAGGAAGAGTAGAAATCAGCTTGTTGGATTTTGTGTTTAAAGTAAAAGTTAACAGGTTCCTAAGGAAAATCTGAGGGTGGCCTGTAAGTTAAGGTATTCTCCAGAAATAAACCTTAGGACACTTATCCCATGTGCTCCAAAAAGTCTTCCTTTTGCATATATATCATCACTTTAAAGAAGAGGGAAAAAAAGTCTCTACCAAAATATCTCTTAAGATATTTCAACAAGGCAAATTATTAGCACTACCCACAGAACCACTTTCCTCAGAAATAAATTTTGAAGAATGCTTAGCAAGACCCAAACTGCAAGTCTCCTCACGATCCTGCTTACACATAACACACTGCTTATTTACTCAGTGCTGTCTCCTGTGGTCTAACCAGCTATTTGTCTCCAAAGGGCAGGCCCGTGTAGGAATGCTGTGCCTCAGCCGGCAAATGGGATCCAGCAGCCTGCCAGAAGGCCTTGGCACGCTAAAGTCCAGATGGCAGCTCTCCTGGGCCTCTAGCCACTCAGTAGCGGAGACCAACAGAACCCCTGGGCCTGGCCTGGTCAGTAATGCAATGTCCAGCCTCCATGCAGTTGTTCAGTTCAGCAAATGCTGGCTCAATCCTTAAGGCCTAGGTAGTAAGAAATAAAACCCATGAAGTATACCCTGAGGACATCAATTCCTTTAATCCAGGTTTTACGAAAGGAGTGGAGAGCAAATCAACACACATGTAAGACACAGAGCACACAGGCTCTGCGCCCTGGAGACATGAAACCCGAGTTCCAAGCCTCAAGGCATCACACTCTAGTGTCCACTTCCCTTATTTTCATTCATGAGAATGCCCGGCTTTGTGTACTTACCACCACTTCCCAAGCCAGCAATGGGGGTGACACCATCCAGGTCATCTGGTACACTGGGAACAAGACAACTAGGAGAGAACACACAGGATAAGAGATGAACTAGTATTTGAACAACAGCGACAGTTAAGACTGCTTGGACTATGCATGACAGTCATCAGGCCATGGCCGGGATGGACAGGCACCCAGTTAAGCTACCTGGGAGGCAGGTAAGAACTCAGGCTTTGGACTGAGTTCTGGCTTTAGAACAGAGTTACAGCTCCAACAACTGGTAGCTGAGTGACCTTTAGCAAGGTCATCCTTCATTCACATATCAAAGTCCTTATGTTTCTGAATCTCCTCATCTGTTACATGGGAATACCATGCTGTATCTGTAAAAATTAATCAGTAATTTCAGGCCTGATGCAGTGGCTCATGCCTTTAATCCTAGTGCTTTGGGAGGCCGAGGTGTGAGGATGGCTTGAGGATAGGAGTTCGAGATAAGTCTAGACAACATAGCAAAACCTCATCTCTAAAAAAAATTTTTTTTAATTAGCTGGGCATGGTGGTGAACACCTGTAATCCTAGCTACTCGGGGGCTGAAGCAGGAGGATTGCTTGAGCCCAGGAGTTAGAGGCTGCAGTAGCAAGCTATGACCATGCCATTGTATCCATTGTATGCCATTGGTGACACAGTAAGACACTGTCTCTAAAAATAAATAAATAAATAAATAAATAAATAAAATTAGTTCATGTATATAAATACTTAGCACATAGTAAGTGCTCTACAAATGACATCTATTGTTTATTATTATTATTATTATTATTATTATTATCACTAATATGCCTATCACAACTTCTGGGAATCAGGTACCAATTTGATACTTTAAGAATGTCAAACAAAAATGCAAAATTTGCTAATCCAAGAAGTTATTCTGGTTAAATTATATAACTAGGTTCAATGAGTATCTGGAGACATTGAAAGGAAACTAAACCATAATAGGAGGTGTGGTTTGACACAAGAGACACTACCCTGGATCTGTTCTAAGCTCTGCCACATACATCTCCAGGTCTCACTTTCTTCAGCTGTAAAAAGAAAACAGCAGCTACCTCATAGAGTAATTGACAATTAAACAAGATAGAACAAGGGACCTGGCATATTGTGGGTACTCTATAAAGGGAGTAAAGAATCATTACCTTGAAACATAAAGTGCTTTACAATTTATAAAAGGAACTGCCCAATTCCCTGAGGGTCCATGCATATTTTTCAAAGGAAGGCTCCAAGGTCCAGACAATTTCAGTGCCCTAGCCAGAGTCAAATGGCAGTTTAGTAGAGAGTAAAGTCCAGATTCAGAAACTATGCCTTTTATATGTATAACCTCCACTAAAGCTTCCCTATCCCAAGCTGCAAACTAGGAGTTGATGGACGTTCAGCTTGACTTCTTGGCAGTTTGCTCTTTCCATGCCTCTAAATCCAAATTAATTCTGCTCCTGGGATAATTTTACCTGATTACCAAACTCTGGGGTTGGAAGGGACCTTTAAGATCAAGAATGGGAAAAAACTGGAAATATCATTCCAGTATCAGAAAAATGATCACATTAAATGTGTCTGCTATAAAGATAAAATGAAAAAGTTTAAGCAGAATATGTCCTCAATTATGAAAAAAATACATACAGTAAATATACACTAAAGTCACCTCAAATCCCTTTTGAAACTAGGTGGGCTACAGACACATAACAAGACAAAGTAAACATACTGAAATATTTAAAACCATCATTTACAGGGAAATGATGTTCTATAATTTTCAATTTCCTCCAATAGAATCATTAAAAAGATAATTTTCTAAACTGAATTTTGAAAGTTAAAATCAAGTTCAACCACTGTCATCTTTCATAGAAGTGGCTCAAAAGCCCGAGGTCACACACACACATAGCAGGTTATTGGCCAAGCTTAACCTAGGGTCTGGTTCTACATTCTCAATCTGGGGTTCTCTCCACCACAGTCAATAAATTAACTCCCACTGGCTGAAATAGCCCATCAGTAACTCAAGGCAAGATCAATCACAGCTGAAAACTACCTGGCAGGCAAAGTCAAAGATTTTGGTTTTAGACAAGCTTCCAACAGGCAAACATTGAAGTTTTTTAAATGGCATTTGACAACCCAACTCCTAGATGAAACCACTACATCCAGATGGGCTTTACCAACCCATTTTTAAAATGCTATGAATGTCTGTCATCTGCAACCCCCAGTCAGTTCCAACCAGACTCACCCCCAGGTAGAGCTCTCTTCCCATTCTGATTTGTCCTCATGAAGTCCCACTAGAAACAAAACCAATGTAATCAACAGAGGGCTCAGATATGATTTTGTCATTGAATAGATGGAAAGACTGAGACCCAGAAAGGGGTAGGAACTTATTTGCTCAAAATCACAAAGGGTTAGTGGCAAAGCCGAGACCAAAATCCAAGTTCCCAGTGCCCTTGCCACTGCTTACCTGTGCCTGGGCCTCCCAAAGATCCTATATGAATGTGACACATGGTGGAATGCCAGTTTCTTCACATGCAAAGTAAAGCATAATCATAAGAAAGTTTCCCTTATGGACACCCATGCTGCATGGGCACCACACTCAGGACAGGCAGCCTCCCATTTAATCCTCACCACGGTCCTTCTGTAGTAGCTGTTACTTTTTTTTTTTTTTTTTTTTTTTGAGTTGGAGTCTCACTCAGTCGCCCAGACTGGAGTGTAGTGGCCGCTCCCGGCCACTGCAGCCTCGACCTGCTGGGCTCTGGTGATCCTTCCGCCTCAGCCTTCCAAGTAGCTGGAACAACAGGCGCGCGCTACCACGCCCAGCTAGTTTTTGATTTATTGTAGAGATGAGGTCTCGCCTGCCCAGGCGGGTCTCAAACCCGTGGGCTCAGGCAATCCACTCACTTCAGCCTCCCAAAGTGTTGGGATTACAGGCTGCGCCACCGAGCCCGGCTAGTAGCTGTTATTTTTTAAACACTGTCAATGTTTTAAAATGAGGAAACAGAGGCCCAGAAAAATGAATAAGATAAAAGCCCAAGCTGGCCTGACTTCAAATCCCACGCTCTGAACCTCTACATCATCCTGGTACCCCTAATGCCTTCATAAAGGGGGTGGTGTGGTGAGGACCAAATGGACCACCAAGGCAGAGGGTTTCCAGCACTCAGCACAGGGAGCAACTGAATGGATGAATGAATGAATGAACGAACATCCACCTGAGCTACACCATCTTATTGCCACCCAAAATGAGCAATCTCTTTTTCTGCCTACACATAACAGCAACAATTGTCCATTCACATCACAAGACCCAACAAGTTCTAAGCATTTCATTAACAAAATGTCATAAGAGCTGTGGACAGAACGAGACATCACATTGAGAAAACAATCACACCAGCAAGCACACTTCTGCCTTTCAGCAATTTCTTTTTCATTCTGTCATTTATTCGTAATTAGAGAAGAAATACATAAATACAAAAAATACAGACAAGCCTAAAGTTCTCCTTGACTACTCCTCATTCCCATTCTTAATCACTGTTGTCAAAAAGACCTGCAGCCCTCCAGACCTTTTTCTATGTATTGACATAAAGACACAGTTTTAATTTTGTGGCTTAAAAATAAAACAAATGCTATCAAACTGTACATATAATTCTGCACCATCTTTCTTCTACTTAGTATGTCCTAAAGATGTTTTCATGACAGTACAGATTGCCTCAATGTTTTTAACTCCTACAAAGCATTTTACAGTAGTGTTGTTCAGACATTATTGACTATGATCCACAGAAGGAATATATTACCCTTAATCTTTGAAATGCTTGCTGTTCTGTTCTACTTTTCAAAATCCTGGCTGCAGCCTACTAAATTGAACTTTATGAGCTACCAATGGGCCACAGTCTGAGATACACTTTTGAAAGGATGTGTATTTACCACTTCTCCTACTTCAATTTGTTTCCAAGATTTTCCTTTACAAGCAATGTCATATGAATATCCTTATACAGGTCCAACTGTGCACGTGTATGCGGATTTCTCTAGGATAGATAACAAGAAGTGGAATTCCTGGGTCAAAACATATGCACATTTTTAAAATGGGCAAAGTGGGCTGGACGGGGTGGCTCACACCTGTAATCCCAGCTCTTTAGGGAGGCAGAGGCAAGAGAACTGCCTGCACCCAGGGGTTTGAGACCAGCCTGGGCAACTTGGCGAGACCTCATCTCTGCAATAAATCAAAACATTAGCCAGGCACGGTGAGGTGAAAGGATCACCTGAGTCCAGCAGGTGGAGGTTCTGGTATAAACATGCCACTGCACTTCAGCCTGGGCAACAGAGTAAGATTCCAACTAAAAAAAAAAAGAAAAAAGAATTGTACAATGCAGCAATTCCACTTCTGGGTATATGCCCAAAAGAACTGAAAGCACGGTTCTAAGAGATATTTGTACATCCTTGTCCATAGCAGCATTACTCACAATAGCTAAAACAAGGAAGCAACAAACTATCTCTGTTTTATAGATGAACAGAGAAACAAAATGTGGCATATACATACAATAGAATGCTATTTGGCCTTAAAAAGAAAATTCTAACACATTCTACAACATAGATGAACCATGAGGACATTATGCTAAGTGAAATAAGTCCGTTGCAAAAAGACTAATATTGTATGATTCCATTTATATGAGGTACTTAGAGCAGTCAAAATCAGAGACAGAAAGTAGAATGGTGGTTGCCAAGGGCTGGGAGAAGGGGAGAATAGGGAATTTAGTGGGAAAAGAGTTTCATTTTGCAAGATGAAGAGTTATAAGAGAAGGATGGCAGTAAATGGTTGCACAACATTATGGATTTATTATGACTGAAACGTACACTTAAAAATGGTTAAGATGGTACAACAAACCCACAGCCAGCATACTGCTAAACGGACAGAAACTGGAAACATTTCCCCTAAAAACCAGAACAAGACAAGGCTGCCCACTCTCAGCCTTCTTGTTCAGCATTGTGTTGGAAGTCCTAGCTAGAGCAATTAGACAAAAGAAGGAAATCAGGGGTATCCAAATAGGAAAAGAGGAAGTTAAGTTATCCCTCTTTGCTAATGATATGATCCTATACCTCGAAAACCCAAGAGAATCTGTCAAAAACCTGCTTCCACTGATAAAGGACTTTGGAAAATCACGGGGCACAAAATAAATATGCAAAAGATAGTTGCATTCTTATACACCAACAAGCAGGCAGAGAACCAAATAAAAAGCATAATCCCATTCACAATAGCCACCAAAAAAAAAAAAAAAAATGAAATACCTCAGCATCTTCCTAACCAGAGAAGTCAAAGACCTTTACAATGAAAACCACAAAACACTGCTCAAAGAAATCCAAGAAGACACAAATGAAAAAATATTCCATACTCATGAATAGGAAGAATCAGCATTGTTAAGCTATCCATCCTACCCAAGGCAATCTACAGATTCAACCCAATACCCATTAAATTGCCAACATCATTCTTCTCAGACCTGGAAATGACAATACAGAAATTCATATGTAAACATAAACAACCATGAATAGCCAAAACAATCCTCAGCAAAAGAAGTAAAGCGGGAGGTATCACACTTCCAGACTTTAAACTTTGCTATAAGGCTACAAAAATCAAAACAGCTTGGTACTGGTACAAGCATAGGCATATGGACCAATAGAACAGGATAGAGATTCCAGAAGCAACCTCAATTTCTCAACCAGCTCATCTTCAACAAAGCCACCACCAATAACCACTGGGGAAAGGAGAATCTATTCAGTAAACGGTGCTGGGAAAACTGGCTGACCACATGCAGAAGAGTGAAACAGGACCCCTACCTTTCACCATACACAAAAATCAACTCTAAATAGATCTAAGACCTAAATGTAAAACCTCAAACTATAAGAAGCTTAGAAAATGCAGGAGACACCCTTACAGAAGTTGAAACTGGCAACAAATTCCTGATCAAAACCCAAAAGTGCCCATGCCTTAAGAGATAAGATAGACAAGTGGGACCTCATCAAACTGAAAAACTTCTGCAAAGTAAAAGAAACCATCAAGAAAGCAGGAGACAGCCCACAGACTGGGAAAAAACAGTTGCCAACTGTATATCTGACAAAGGCCTAACATCCAGGATCTACAATAAGCTCAAACGTGTCAAAAGGAGAAAAGCAAATAGTCCTATTAAAAAGCAGGCAAAAGACATGAATAAACATTTCTCTAAAGAAGATATACAGGCAGCCAACAGACACATGAAAAAGAGCTCAGCCTCACTAAACATCAGAGACATGCAAATCAAAACCACGCTGAGATACCACCTAACCCCAGTAAGAATGGCCATCACTAACAAAACAAACAACAACAGATGCTGGTGAGGATGCGGAGAAAAAGAAATGCTTCTATTCTGCTGGTAGGAATGCAAACTAGTGCAATCTCTTTAGAAAACAGTGTGATGATTTCTAAAAGAACTAGACATTGACCTTCCATATGACCTAGCAATCCCCCTACTGGGAACATACCTAGAGGAACTCAAATCATTCTACAAAAAAGATACCTGCACAAACATGTTTATGGCAGCACTATTCACAATAGCAAAAACATGGAACCAACCGTGATACCCACCAAAACTGGACTGGATTTTTTTAAAATGTGGTACATATACACTATGGAAAATTACACAGTCATAAAGAAGGACAAATATATAGACTTCACAGCAACTTGAATGGATTTAGAGTCTATCATACTTAGTGATCTATCACAGAAGCAAAGAACAGAGTACCACATGTCCTCACTCATATGAACATTTACCACAATATTATAAGAAAGGGATTGGCAGTAGTGGGATATTGCTGGGGTGGGCATGGGAGGGAGACACAACATCAATAAGGGTACCTGATCTCAAACCAGGCAAAGTGAGGACCAAAGGGAGGCCCAAACTTTACCTGTACGATGACCACTTGTATACCTAATCCTGAATTGTACACTACATCTTTAAAATAAAATTAAAAAATAAAGAAAAATAAAAAATAAATTTTAAAAAAAAGGTTAAGATGGTAAATTATATGTTGTATGTATTTTACCACAATAAAAAAATGATGTTTTTAAAGGAATGAAGTACTGAGACATGTTACACATTAATGAACCTCACAAAAGACTACATATTGTAAGATCCCATTCATAGGAAATATCCCAAAATAGGCAAATCTGTAAAGACAAAAAGTAGATTGTGGTTGCCTAGAGCTGAGGTGAGGGAAGTGGAGGAATGGGAAGTGACTGTAGTGGGCACAGGGTTTCCTCTTTGGATACTGAAAACGTTCTAGGCCAGGCACAGTGGCTCATGCCTGTAATCCCAGCACTTGAGGAGGCTAAAGCGGGAGGATCGCTTTAGCCCAGGACTTCAAGACCAACCTGGGCAACACAAAAATCAAAAATTAGCCAGGCATGGTGGCACATGCCTACAGTCCCAGCTACTTGGGATGCTGAGGTAGAAGGATCTACCTGAGCCCAGGAGGTCAGGCTGTGGTGAGCCATAATCGTGCTACTGCACTCCAGCCTGGGTGACAGAATAAGGCCCTGACTCAAAAACAGAAAAAGGTCTAAAATTAGATTATGGTAATGGTTGTACAACTCTGTAAATAAACTAAAAATCATGACTTTAAATTGGTAAGCTTCATGGCATGTAAATCATATCTCAATGAAGTTGTTAAAAAATACACAAAGGACATTTTTAATATTAATATAGATAACATAAAATTGTGTTCTAGAAATAGTGTGCCAGTTGACACTCTGTATGCTTTTTCACAGTAATCAGAATCAACATTTCACTACTAAATATGGAGTCTATACCTAGATGGTATACAAACAGAAACTGAACAGAATTGATTCACTCAACAAATATTTGTTGAGCCTCTACTATGTGCCAAACATGGTTCTAAATGATAAATTATTCTAGACACTAAAGACACAACAGGAACAAACAAGATGTGCTCCCCACCCTCACCCTCACTGATGATGGGGAGCACTCTCCTCAAACCTCACAATCTATGGCACCCCCATCCAAGGTCAGCCCTCCTACATCATCAAGCCTTCGCCAGAAATTTCATTCTACCATCCATGAAGGTGCGTTACCCAAGGAAGTACAAACCGTGCCTACAGGAAACATCTCTTTTTGGTCTGCTTCTTACTGGACAGCATGCAATTAATGGTCATGTGCTAGAGGAAACCATGGATGAATAAGCCTGGGCCTAGGCCTTAGGAAGCTCACAACTGGGGAGAAGCCGACTCTCAGGCATAAAACAAAGAGAGAAACCCAGGATTGTGGGCACAGAGGATTCTGTCCAGGACCCAAGGCATCATGGCAACAGTATAACAAAACTAGCTAGCATTTAATGCTCTCCCCTGCAGGTGCCAATTACTTAACATATACAAATCTCACCTCATCTATACAGCCACCCAATAACATAGATATCATCATAGAAGAGAAACTGAAGCTCAAAAGGTTTAAACGAATTACTCAAAGTAACACCTCTAATAACTGGCAACACAAGGATTCACACCCACTCATCCGGACTACAAAGCCCAGGTTTTTCCTTAGAGGCTACAATGGCTCACACCTATAGTCCCAGCTACTCAGGAGACTGAGGCAGGAGGATCACTTGAGCCTAGGACTTTAAGGCTGCAGTGAGCTATGTAAAATCCTCCCAGAATCCTCTCAGTCAGAACTGGTTCAGAGAACTAGAAGGAAGACAGGACAGGGTACTGAGAGTCAGTAAGCTTGGATTTCAATCCTGACTCAATCATGTACTTTTTGTGATCCCAGATCAGTCACTTCACGACTCTGAGCCTCAGTGTCTTCTGTGAGAAAGGAAATAACAGCGTCATCTCAAAGGATCATTGTTTAATCTATGATTTAACAGTCACCGAGCCCCTATTATGTGCCAGATACCAGGTGAAGAACTGGGGTTACAAGAACCAAATGCTGTCTCTGCTCTCAAATGGGTCGCAGTCTAATCTGGGAGACAGATCAGGTAACAGCCAACACCTTCACTGTCCACTAAAGGAGGCATCAGTATGTGTACTTATTAAGCACTTGAAATGTGCTTAGTCCAAATTGAGAAGTGCTGTAAATGTAAAATTCATATTGGATTTCAAAGACTCAGCAAGATAAGAAAGAATGTAAAACAGCTCATTAATAATTTTTCTACTGATCACAAATTAGAATGATAATATATAGAAATATTAGGTTAAATAAAATAGATTATTAATTTCACCTGTTTCTTTCGACTTTTTTTAAATGTAGCTACTAAAAAACTTTAAATGACATATATGGCTTGCATTGTATTCTTATTGGACAGTGCTGGTCAATAAAATTCAGTAAGGTCAATAAGGCCTGAGACAGGGTCAGTGACGGATGGGGGCAGATAGAAGAGTGGAGGGCCCAGGCGGGGATGAGGAGTGTCGGTGAAGGCTTTCTGGCAGGGACATCTAAATCAAGACATGAAAAACAGCAGGCATTAATACGGCCAAAGAGGGAAGAAAGGGCGATCTAGGCAGCAGAAACAAAAAGTGCACAGGCTCAGCGGTAAGAAAGAACAAGTCAAGCTCATTCGCCATAAGAGTTTGGCAGCCTGGCACAGAGTGAAGGGCATGGGGAGGAGACCAGGTTGGGAGAGTAGGGAGAGGAAGTTAGAGAGGTAGACAATCATGAAGGACCTTGGAAGCCATATTAAAGCACTTCATCCTGGGTCGGGTTAGGAGGCTCTGCCTATAATCCCGACACTTTGGGAGGCCGAGGTGAGTGGACTGCCTGAGCCCACAGGTTAGAGACCAGCCCAGGCTACTTGGCGAGACCTCATTTCTACAATAAATCAAAAAATAAGCCAGGCACAGTAGTGCACGCCTGTAGCTCTGGCTACTTGGAAGGCTGAGGCAGAAGTATCGCTGGAGCCCAGCAGGTGGATGCTTGAGTGGTCACGAGCGTGCCACTGCACTCCAGCCTGGGCGATGAAGTGAGCTCCAACTTAAAACATAAAACAAAAAACTTCATCCTGAGGATGATGAGGAGTCACAGAGGGTCTAAAGCAGGAGAGTAAGAGATTAGCTACCCAGAATGAATGCAGTATCTAGGTAGGGAGACAAGAGAAAGGAGAATATTTGCTGATTTGTTGAGTGGGTTCTCTGGATCAGACACTGGGCTAAACCCATTTAGACACATTTTAGTCCCTATGCCAAGCCTAGGCTTTATACCAACCCATTCTGCAGGTGATAAAAACTAAGGCTCACAAAGGGTGAATGACCTGCCCAAGGTCACAGGGTTGCAGAGTGGCAGAACTGGGATTGAAATTCAGCTAAGTCAGGATCTCCAAAGTCTATATGTTTAGCCAAACATCACAGAAATGAGACAAGCTATCTGAGAGAACAATGGACTTTTTCTTAATAGCAACCCGAAGCATTAAAAGTAAAAAGCAGCAAACTGTGAAGATCAGAATTACATTTTAAAAAGAGTTTCAAACAGTATGTACAGGACTACTAGAAGTGTGAAGGAAGCCAGGATAAGCCAGGTGAGAAGCCATACCCCAATGTACTGGAGCGGTAGAAGATGAACAGAAAGGGAATGCTGAAGTATCACAAGATCCAGTTAGGCAGGAATAACAAAGGGCCTTGACCTGTGCCTCATACACACTAGGTTCTCAATCAACAGAATAACCATTTGTTCAGATTTACCCAAGATATGAGCTATGTCTGCTGTCCAGGCATAAATATTAATTGTGCCCATTTCACTCTTCAAAGACTCCCACTGGCACAATAAATACCACAGTCACCATTTCAATTAGGGTATGTTGACTAAAAGCAGCAGCCAGTCCCTAGAAAAGCTGGAATAACACTGTGGGTTCTCAACTGGGGGTCTCCTCCTCTTCCTTCTACCTGCTCTCCAACCAGGCACCCAAGACAACCACAGGGGCCCAGCCCTGGCGCTGCATATGGCTCTCCTCTCTGGCTTGCTTCCAGGAGAAACCCAGGCCCCACCAGCAATGGGGACTACAACCACCTCTTGGGACAGGTCCACTGGGAGGCCACTCTCAACCTTTTTCCCTGATTTATGCCACTGCAGATGACAGCAGTACTAGTAGTAATAATAATGGGTCTGGTGCAGTAGCTCAGCCTGTAATTCCAGCACTTTGGGAGGCTGAGGCAAGAGGACTGCCTGAGCCCAAGGGTTTGAGACCAGCCTGGGCAACTTGGTGAGACCTTGTCTCTACAATAAATCACCTAGTCAGGCGTGGCGGCCTGCGTTGTAGTGCCAGCTACTTGGAAGGCTGAGGTGGAAGGATCGCCTGAGCCCAGCAGGTTGAGGTCTGAGCCCACTGCACTCCACCCTGGGCAACAAAGAGTGAGACTCTAACTCAAAAAATAATAATAAAAATTTAAAAAATAATAATAATGGCAACACAGGATCATTTTTTAAGCACTGCTTTGTGCCAGGCACTACACTTGCCAAGCTAACTGCTGGACAGACATCATCTCTTTTAATCCACACCCAAACTCTGTTGAGTGGATATTACCACTAGCCCAACTTACGTATGGGAAAGCAGGGTAAGTCACTTTACCAAGGTCACACAGCTAGTCAATTTACAGGGCTGGATTTGAATCAAATTCTGTCCAACTCAAGCCAAGGCACTGCCTCTCTCCTGGGTGGCCACTATGTGAAAAGAAATATCTGGGCATACAGACTACATTCTCCGTAAGGAAAGCAAACCCCAAACCAGAATGAACCATCAAGTGCCCTCAAGGTCCCAGTCCCCCAACAAGCCCCTACTAATGGAATCCTCCACGTGGCCCCATACTCGACCCAGTCTTTGAGAAAACCCCTTACCTGTCCTTCACGCCCTGTTCAAAGTGTGTCCCGAAATGCAGGAGGCGAGTGTGGTGCAGGTCGGGACTCCCAGGCCTCCACACTCGGTATCAGCTGGTAGGAACCCCAGAAATCCTCCCTGAACCAACCCGCCCCCTGCCCCTGGCCAGACACCCCCAAATACCCTCAGGGGTAAACCCTGAGGCCGCGATGGGACAAACCCGCATTAAAGGAAACCCCGGCCCGGTTACCGCGACCCCCAACGCCCGGGCCGCACCTGCAGCCGCTGAGCGTCCCGGGGAGGGTGATGTCCTCTTCCAACACCGAGGCCATCACGGACACAGAGGCGGCGGCGGCGCCACAGGGTCCCCCGCGGCAGCGACCCGCCGAGCTCCGCAGGTCCCCGCCCCCTCCAACCCAGCTCTTGCTCTGTGGCGGCGCCGCTGGAATTCAAACCGCAGCCGCCGCCATCTTTCCCGGCGCTTTTTCCTACGCAAACGAGGCGGGGTCACCGAGGCACGCAGAGTGAAGCCGACCTGCCGGGGGCCAGAGACCGGGCAGGGAAGCGGGGCGCAGGCGCCATCTTAACTAAGGGCATAAACATCCGTGCGGGCGAAAAAGACTAAAGAAATAGAGGCCATGTTTTGTGATGGCACTCATGCCGAAGCCAGGGCGGGCGCCCATTTTTGTTGAGGGCGAAAGCCGGACCTGGTCAGTTAATTTAAGCGGGAGATGAGAATGAACACGGCTAGGGACCCTCAAAGTTACTAACCCAGTGTTTACTTTTCTAGAATTATAACGCCCAAACCCTGGGATTTGTGCATCCGCAAGCCTTACGCCTTGAGTTGAAACTCGAGTACTATCTCGCTTTAGAAAAATCTGACGTACAGAATGTCAACGTAAGCCGTAGTTTGCAGACTTAGTTTTGAAGCAAATAACTCATCCCTATGAGCCAAATGGTCAGCTCCGCTACCACTCCTATCTCTCGCCTAGTGATCCTTTATTATCATTAGGACTCAAATGCTCCTGCCATCAGAAAAGTGAGAAACTCAGACACATTCTGAGAAATGAATCTCCCAAAGTAATACATTACGTATTGACAACAGGTCTGTCAACTAGAGCCAGATCTGCAGCTCATCCAACTAAATGAGGACTTTCTTCATAATGCTGGCTGCCTTCCTTAAAAGCACATAGCAATCACCTAACACTTAGCTAACTGGACAGAGTTTAAGCAGCGAAATCCACCTTCCCTTCCTCATCTCAGTGTTGCTCCTTCCTCTTCCTCAGTGCCTCCTTCCTCCCTCCTTCAGCCTCGATTTCCTCATTCTTCAATTAAGTAATTAATCACTTTCCAAAAGAAGCCTTCCCTAGTTCTCTTATGTAAATCAAGTCACTACATGTATTCTTAGCAACCAGTAATATTCCTTTATAGCACTTAACACATTTTGCAGTTATATGTATCTCTGCTTTTTAATTTCTTCTTGCACTAGACTGGAAGCTCCATGAGGGCAGTGACTGTGTCCTGAATTGTTCACTGCTATATCCTCAACACACAACACTGTGCCTGCCACCCAGCAGGTGTTTGAAAATATATGTTAAAGGAATGAATGATTCAATCAATAAATCGATCTGGAAAATGGGGGCTAATATCTATTCTGCAAGGTTTTTGTGAGAATGACCTGAGATACTTTTAGGATCTCAGTCAATAGTAATTCCACATATATCCCACATTCATATTCTCTCTCTCTCCCTCCCCCACCCCCACATTTAATGAGGTCTACAAAATGCCTGTCCCTCTTTCTTTCCCAGTTCATGAACAACTTCCAGAATTAGCAATAAGATAGCCTGAAAGAGAGAGAGGGGGTTTGGCACACCAGGTGCACTGCCCCCAGGGAAGGGCCAGCCCTTGCCAGTAAGTTCCACCCATGAGATGAGTGTGTCCCAAAGCAAGGAAGCCGGGGTGTCAGGATTCCCACCCTGGCTCTGCCACCAACTCTGTGAGCTTTGGTAGACCACTTCTCCCTGGACCTCAGTTTCTATATCTGTTAAATAAAATCACTGGACTTCCCAGGACATTACAGCTCTAAAGGTGATTTCTCTGTGCTCATTTCAAAGCGACTTACATACATCCAACTGTCTTCTGCAGAGGGCGACTGAGTTACAAATCATCACTTACCAAATAAAGGAACTAACTTCCCATCCAGCTAATGAAAGCTCTTTAGAAAAGAAACAAGGAAGAAGACTTACACATTTTAAGCTTGTCTTATGGAGCACTTGTTCCAGACTTATCACGTGTACCGCTTCATTTAACCCTCACAACAACCTTTTGGAAAATGTGCTACTATTATACCCATTTCACTTACAGTTGAGAAGATTGAGGCTGCAAAAAGTAAAAAGAACCTACTCAAGTTCTCACTGATGAGCTTGGAATTGAGGCCAGTTCCC
Source organism: Tarsius wallacei (assembly GCA_963574415.1). Taxonomy (NCBI): domain Eukaryota; kingdom Metazoa; phylum Chordata; class Mammalia; order Primates; family Tarsiidae; genus Tarsius; species Tarsius wallacei. The sequence goes on from CAUYQG010251476.1 coordinate 24,782, forward strand.
TCTGAACTCCAGCGCCCTAATTGTTTTAGGAAGCCTGTCATTCCCATTCTTCTTTTTTTTTGGTCTTATTTCTGCATTTTTTTGGTTGGTTGTCTGTTTGTTTGTTTTTGAGTCAGGCTGGAGTGCAGTGGCATGATCATGGCTCATTACAGCTCCACCTCATGAGCTTAGGCAATCCTTCTGCCTCAGCCTTCCAAGTAACTGGGACTACAGACACATGGTCCTACACCCCACTACTTTTTTTTTTTTTTAATTTTTTGTGGAGTCAAGGTCTCACTATGTTGCCCAGGCTGATCTCAGACTCCTGGGTTCCAGAAATCCTCTTACCTCAGCCTCCCATAGTTCTGGGATTATAAGCATAAGTCACTGTGCCTGGCCTTTTTTTCCACTTTAAAATTTAGTAGGAAGAGGTAAGTCTACAACATCCAGACAACAGTATTTAAGTGATGTGTTCACCAGACTCTACGCCTTGGGCAACTGTTTAGGTGGCTTAGAGGTGAATCTGGGCTGTATGATTACAGGATTGGAAATTTGGGCACTTAGATTCTATTAATAACTCTGGAAACTCCTCCAAATTTATCCTGTGATGTTCCCTTACTGCACCTAGACCTTCCCATGTGTAAAACTGGGGAGACAATGCTGAGCTCATATGGTTGCATTATCTAATGAGATACTTTGGACACTATCAAGAAGAAAGAGCTTGTGAAGTGCTCTCATTATGATTAATTCACTGCCTTATTCAGCCTGACCATGTTCCTGGACCTGGAAATTGAAAATAGAATCAATTGCAAAAAGAAAAGCCTGTTTGGGAAGTTGGTTTTCCTGCTACTCTAGTGGTTTCACGGTCAGAGACGGAGGCCTTTGCCCTGTCTCTGTCTCACCATGGTCTTTCTTTCTGCCAAGCCTGGAGGCAATGTCACTGCCACCAGCTGTTTGGGCTATCTGGAGCCATCTCCTTGACAACAGCCACCCAGCCACAAAGCTGTCATTATTATTTCCTTGGACAAGGTCATATCGAATGACTGGGAGGAAGTAGCTTACAGTCAGATGTTTTTCATTTAAAATCTTAAAGTTTTAGCATCTCAAGACACTTGAACGGCTATTACTGACAAAAAGAATAACTTTCTGTAGGATCAGGACACGTACATTACTACTTTGCACTATTCCATGTTATCCTTATGACACTGTGAAGTGAACTGGGATGACCGCACTGCGCTCACACAAGGAAACCAAAGGCTCAGAGAGGGAGAGAGATTTACCAAAGGACACTCTGCTTCCTTTCCTTAGCTTTTTCACTTAGAAATAATTTCAGACCTAAAAAAAGGTTGCAAAAAGAATTCCTCATATAACCTTCACCCAACTACCAAAAATGTTAACATCTTACATAACCATAGCATAATTGTCAACAATTAAAAAGTACTTTGATACAATCTGATTTGCTACAGACTATATTTACATTTAATCCATTTTCTCATTAATTCCCTTTTGCTGGTCCAGGATCCAATATAGTATTCCCCAGTGCATTCACTTGTTACATCTTTTGACCCTCCTCCAGTCTCTGACAGTTCTGACTTTGTCTTTCCTGATATTGACACTTTCTAAAAGTTCTTGCCAGTTACTTGGTAGACTGTTCCTCAGTTTGTGTGGTGTTTCCTCATTATTAAATTCAAGTTATGTACTTCTGACTAGAATACCACAAAAGTGATGTTGTTCCTTTCATAGCATGCATATCAAGAGGCGCATGATGAATATGTCTCATTAATGGGTGGTGTTAACTCAGATTTCTTGGCTAAGGTGATATCTGCCAAGTCTCTTTACAGTAAAATTGCTGTTTTTCCTTTTGCTATTGATAAGAATCTGGTGGGAAGATATTTGAGGCCATGTATCCAGTTTTTATACTTTCACCAATTTATCTGCTGGTAATTCTTATCCAAAACAATTATTAATTACAGTGGTATTTACCAATTGATAATTTTCTACTTTCATTAGTCCTTCTATATGCACTAGTTGGAATTCTGCTGAAAAGAAGAGTTTTCTCTTCCACGTATTCACCTATTCAATTGTTTATTTATATCATTTTGGACTCATGGATATTTGCTTTATTTTCTGCGTTATAATCCATTGCTATCATTATTTGTTGCACAAATTGTCCTGTATTTGGCCAAGCTGTCCTTCTAATACATGGCCATGCCAAATTCAGGTTTAGGTCTGTCTGGTCCCAAGGTCAGCAGTATTTCTGGCACACCAATCAGCCCTCTTGCTCCCAAGAACGTTTCTTAGCCAACCCCCAACATCAGTCATCCTTGTGAGGGGACAGTTTTCAACTAATATCCACTGTCTTCTCCATAGCACACTGGCTTATCAAACAGTAATGCCTTCGGGCCCAACATGTAGCCCAAGGCTGTGTATGTAGAAGATGCTCAATGCCAGTCTGTCAAGCTAACTCCAAGTCCTGACTTTTTATCAAGATGGGAAAGAGAATGAGAAATACCCTGTTAGGGGAATCGAATGTAGATTATTGGACTAGAGGGCAACACACATCAACATGATATAATGTTGATACCAACCTGCCCACTTAACTTTCTTTTTTACTTATTTTTATTTCTATATATTTTTTGGAGACAGGGTCTTGCTCTGACACCCAGGCTGGGATGCAGTAGTGCAATTATAGCTCACTGCAACCTCGAACTCTGGGTTCAAGGGATCCTCCTGCCTCAACTTCCTGAGTAGCTAGGAGGCAAATTTTATTTTTTTTATTTATTTTTATTTATTTATTTATTTGTTTGTTTATTAGAGATATGAGCCTACTGTGTTACCTAGGCTGGTCTCAAACTCATAGGCTCAAGTGATCTTCCTGACTCAGCCACCCAAAATGCTGGGATTACAGGTTTGAGCCACCATGCCTGGCCTCAATTCAATTCAACTTTCTGGGCCTATTTTCTGTGTGTTTTTTGTTTGTCTGTTTGTTTTTGTTTTTGCTTTGAGTCAGAATCTCACTGCATTGTCCAGGCTGGAGTGCAGTGGCACACTCAAGGCTACTGCAGCCTTGACCTGCTGAGCTCAGGTGGTCCTTCTGCCTCAGCCTTCCAAGAAGATGGGACTACATATGTGTTCCACCACACCCAGCTAATTTTTTGATTTACTGTAGAAACAAGGTCTCGCCAAGTTTCCCAGGCTAGTCTTGAACTCCTGAGCTCAGGTAATCTTCTTGCCTCTGCCTCTGCCTCCCAAAGTGCTGGGATTACTGGTGTGAGCCACCATGCCTGGCCTCTATTTTCTTATCTGTATGCTGAGTATGTTAGAGTACAACAGTGAGGTCTCTTCAGCTCTGATGTTCCATGAATAACTAAAATTAGCATCATATATTTGTGCTCTTTCTATTTGCCAGGCATTGTGTTGAATACCTTCTAATTCTCACAATAATCTTATGAAAGAAGAACTGAGTATGTTTCAATTTTATAGCTGATAAAACTCTCTTCAGCAAAAAGAAGGAATTACCATTGAAGGGCATCAGAGTATGCCATCCTAAAATATGCCGTTTTGGCATAAGGAGTAATTTGAGCTTAAGGCAGTTGAAACCCAACAGATGCAGAAAGAATTATCTGCCTTTTCTTCTTCTACTTTCAAGCAGGGCATAGATTTTCCTTTGTGAAGGTGTCCCCACTCTCTGTCATCCATTAGTTTCCCCCCTATATTCCCAGTCACGTCCCATGATTTCTTATCCCTTGAAGCTCAAACCCCCTTCCTTTTGTAAAAATGATATAAAAGTCCTTGAGCCTAACTGCTTCTTTGAATTTAATTTCTTTTATCCTGTGCACATAACTTTTAATAAAAATTGCAGGCCTTTTCTCCTGTTAATCTGTCTTTTGTTCATTTAATTCACAGACCCCAGCTACTGAACCTAAGAGGTGTCAGGTCCTTCCTGACATCATACGAGCTGATAAGTGGTGGAGCAGGGATTTGAACCCAGATTTTATTCTAAAGTCCATGCTCCTAACCACTAAGCCATAATGCCTTTCACTGAATTATTGGAATCCTTGTCCTCAAGAAGCTGCTAAATATACATACATAATATAAAACAAGGCAAAATACTTAAATACTTTGTTTATATGAGGAAAATAACAGTATGATTCTAGGGATACACAGATAAGGAATTGAGTTATTCTGATCAAAGGGTTGGGGAAAAGTGTTTATAAGGGAGTTCTGTGCCCTGCAAAGGTAGGATGGAAACCTACCATTAGTGCACTAGCTCCTTGCTTTTTAAAGCCCGCAAAGAGAAAATTCCCTACTTGATGCAACTATTTACAAAGCTCATGTCACATTGTTCATCCCTTGATGGTCCCTCACAACAGCCCTGAGACAAGTTCGTTGTCATTCTTTTATGGATGAGGAAGCTGAGGCTCAGAGACAAACCAATTTTCCCAAAGTCACACAGCAAGCTAGTGACAGAGAAAGTTGGACTTCAATTTTCTGATTCACAAAAGCTGGCACTCCTGAGCTTTTTGAAACTTATAGAAGACAGACTAGGCACAGTGGCTCATACCTATAATCCCAGCACTTTAAGAGGCTGAGGTGAGAGGAACACTTGAGCCAGTTTGAGGTCAGCCTAGGTAAAATGGTGAGACCTCATCTATACAAAAAATTAGCTAGGCTGGGACATCTGTTGTCCCAGCTACTCTAGAGGTTGAGGTGGGAGGATCTCCAGAGTCCAGGAGTCCAGGAGGTTAAGGCAATGGTGAGTCATCACCATGCCACTGCACTGTAGCCTGGGTGACAGAGTGAGACCCCAATGAGAGGGAGAGAGGGGGGAGAGAGAGAGAGAGAAAGAGAGAGAGAGAGAGAGAGAGAGAGAGAGCTGCTACAGACGGCATAGATAGATTCCAGGGATCTTCCTACCTAGATCTATCATCCTCAGTACCACGGCCAGATCCACACCCATCTAAAACCAAGGCCTGGCTACAAGAGAGCCAAAAGCTGCTGGAAAAACGATTCTAAGACACCAGGGAGCGCTTTCAAGCACCTGCTCCAGCTGTACATTTCAATACGCAAAGCAGCGACAGCTTTAGGCAAAGAAGGATAATTGAATGAATCAATTGTGGGGACATTTTGTAGTTAAAGACACGCACATTTAATATCTTGTGACTCACAGGAGAGGATGATAGACTTTGCCTCTCCCTTAACTGTGGTAACTTCACATCGAGAGCATGGATCAGGACCTAGGGAAGGACCAACATTACACTTGTAGTAGCTGCAGTACCTCCTTCCTCCTAAGGATGAAGGCAAGGCCTCCTCTCTGTGTGACATGCCCCCAGGTGCGCTGCACAGGCTGTGCCCTCACGAGTACACCCAGCCGAAGGATGAGTGAAGCCTGAAATTCAGACAAGGCTCTCTCTTGCTTGACAAGCTGTGAGTTCATTCCAAAGCGGGGATGCCTTTTTCTAATTCATAAAAAGGAACTATACGTGCTTGTGATTCTTATAGTCTAAAACATATTTCCTTCCCCTTCTCTAATTCCCAGTGTTCTCCCAACCACACTTTCAGAGAAAGCTTTAAGGCTCAGTCTGTGTAAATGCCCCACCTCTGGACTCTCAAAACACCCTGAGCTTATCTTCACTGTGACACCTAGCTCTGTCATTGTTAGCCTGGCTGTCTCTCCGATTATAGTGTGAGCTCCTTGAGATTAGGAGAGGCAGCATTTTTATTTTAAATCAATTTTATTGAGATAGAATTTACATACAATGAAAGGTACATTTTGATGAGCTTTGGAAAACTTACACACTCGTGTAATTACCATCACAATCAAGACATAGAACAAGGCTCTCCAATAAAACTTTCAGGAATGATAGAACTACAGTATTCCATCAGCCTGGGCAACATAGTGAGACCTCATCTGTATTTAAAAAATAAAAAAATTAGCCAGGTGTGGAGGCATGTGCCTGTAGTCCCAGCTACTCAGGAGACTGAGGTGGAAGGATCACCTGAGCCCAAGAAGTCAAAACTGTAGTAAGCCATGGTGGTTGTGATCATGCCACTGCACTCCAGCTTGGGCAACAGAGTGACACCTCAACTCAAAAGGAAGGAATGGAGGGAGGGAGGGAGAAAGAAGAAAAGAAAATGAATAAAATGTTTCCATCATCCCCCAAAATTCCCTGGTTCAAGTCAATCTCCCTTCAACCTCAGAAATCACTGATCTACCATTTGTAGATATCTTTTATTAAAGATATCTTTTCTAACAGTTTTCTATAACTGGGATAATACAATATGTACGCCTTTGTGTCTGGCTTCTTTAGAGACCAGGGACTTCTAATTCTATACCCTGTAGTCTATTATAGCACCTGGCATACAATAGGTGTTTAATAAATGTTGGGGAAAGAATGAATTAATAAATCATAACCAGAACTAATGATTTTCCCATCTAATAGAATAAAAGAATTTTAAAAGGCCCTCATAGAGAACATTTAACTAAACCTCTTGGATTTACTGATGGAAAAATTGAGATCCAGATGGGTTCATTGGCCTGTCCAAGTTCACTCTAAATTTATAACAGAGCAAGAAAAGACCCGAAATGTGCGATTCCCGAGCCTGCTCTCCTCACTTTCCATCCATTCCCCATAGGCAAATATGGCAATTCTTATGGATCCCTGTGGGACCACAGAATACCTACAGGATGCCTCACTGCCTCTTTCAGCCCACTGAGATGCCATCCTGGCCCGAGACCACCCATTAAAAACACAGAAACAGCAGCAATTCAACTCAGGAAAGTATCTTGTTTCATTCCAAATACACCCCAAATCTAGGAGTGACCTTACTCCATTACTGAGCTGTATATTGGTCTTCTAGTCAAAACAAACTATCTGGTAACTAATCCAATTCTCTGATCACTAGAAAAAGAATAACATCACATTATTTGGAACATTTTTATTAAAGACCTCTTAAATAATGAGAGAGGAAGGGAACTATCATTCACTGCACACTTTGCATGTGCCAGGGAGCTCCACACCATGAGATTTTACTTCACCTCACTGCAAGTTTAAGGGGTCAGCATCATTATTGTTTTTACAGGTAAATGACAACAGGACTAAGCCATCCATTGTCTTGCCCAAGATCCTACTGTGTTTGCTTCCCACCCAGTCAGCCTGCGCTAGAGCCCATATCTCTGCTTTCAAAGCTGATGCTCTTTATTCTGCAAGCTATTATATTTTCGAACCCTCAAAAAAGTGATTTTTGGTTAATGTTCCCATATGCATCTTTTAATTAAATAATAATATCTGGCCGGGTGCAGTGGTTCAAGCCTGTAATTCCATCACTTTGGGAGGCCAAGGTGAGAGGATTGCCTGAGCCCAGGGGTTTGAGACCAGCCTGGGCAACTTGGAGAGACCTCGTCTCTACAATAAATAAAAACTTAAGCCAGGCATGGTAGCACGTGCCTGTAGTTTCAGCTACTTTGTAGGCTAAGGTGGAAGGATGTCCTGAGCCCAGCAGGTCGAGGCTGCAGTGGCCATGAGCATGGCACTGCACTCCAGCCTGGGCAACAGAGTGAGACTCCAACTCAAAAACTAAAAAATGAAAAATAAAAATAATAATAATATCTAAGTAATCTATGTTGTTGGTCACTGGGAAGCTCATAGCTAAATTGAGTGTCACTTGTCACCATTAGCCTACATTTTCTGGTATATTTCTACTTCTTTAGTATACTGAACTGATACTTTAACTCTCCTATTTAAGGGTTTAATAATCCCTATCTTTTAATACAAAAAGATGAAATACAGATTATAAGTAAAGTTAATTTTTTTTTTTTTTTTTTTTGCGTTGGAGTTTCACTCTGTCGCCCAGACTGGAGTGCAGTGGCCGCTCCCGGCCACCGCAGCTCGACCTGCTGGGCTCTGGAGATCCTTCCGCTTCAGCCTTCCAAGTAGCTGGAACTACAGGCACACGCTACCACGCCCGGCTAATTTTTTTGATTTATTGTAGAGATGAGGTCTTGCCAAGTTGCCCAGGTGGGTCTCGAACCCGCGGGCTCAGGCAATTCACTCACCTCGTCCTCCCAAAGCATGGGATTACAGGCTGAGCCACCAAGCCCGGCCAGTAAAGTTAATTCTTTACCCAGAACAGTACCTGTTGATATTGCTATCTATTCACTTTAACTGAAGAAAATTCAAAATGTAACTGTTGTCAAATTCCTTGTTTTATCATTTAAAGGCTCCTCCAATTCAGACAATTCCTTTGGGGGTTAATGGTCCATTGGAATCTGTACAATTTGCTTAATTACCCTAAAATTATTATCTTGACTAAAGCAGAATCTTAACAGACAACATTAATGTCTTTATCCTTGTCTGAAAGAATCTCATCTTTCTGCAAAAATAGCTTCTTCAAATGAGGCTGGATAATCCCCTAGCCATGGTGATTAAAGATAACAATAGCTCATTTAGAAAATGTTTTGGGGAAATTAAAAAGCCGAGATGCAGCCTGTTGGTTCTGCAAGCTACTGAAAAAGGCAGGAAGAGGAGGGCACCAAAAACATCCACATATTGGACTGTGTTTGCTTCCCACCCAGTCAGCACATGCCACCGTGTATGAGTGTATGCAACCCCGTCCATGGGTGAGATCTCTCTCTGCACTGAAGGAATGAGCTTCATCAATGCCACTCTACTGAAGGGCACTTTATGTTGTATATTCCCAAGGTCACTCACAAACACCTCTACTTACAAGTGATGTGGTGCTTTCCAAAGCAACTGTTTATTTGGTTTTTAGTTTAAGTTTGCCCTTATTCAATGCCTACCAACTACAGTATACTTACACATCTTTACCATATTTACGGGTACAAAAACTGTGATATAGCTGATTCACTTATTCATTTAGCAACATTTATTGAGGGTTTTTTTTTTTGGTATCAGGGCCAGTGGCTGGCAATGGGAATGAAAAAATAAGACGGCCCTGGGAATTCCTCAAAAGCCTTCAGTTAGGGTTTGATGGAGGCTTCCTGAGGTAGGCATGATTGATTATATCATTGGTCATTGGTGCTTAAGTTCAATCTCCAACATCTCTTCCCTCCTAAGAGGTTGGAAGGTGGAGTTGTGAATCCTCTAACTCTATGGTTGGTTCCTCTGGCAACCATCAACCCCATCTTGAGGTGCTTTCCAAAAGTCACCTCATTAACTCAGGTGTGTTTGACAGGGACTTGCTATAAATAACAAATGACATTCCTTCTATCTATGACTCTGGAGCTATTTTAGGAGTCAGGGACAAAAACTAAATATTATAAGATGCTCCTGTATCTCTTATCACATAGGAAATTACAAGGGTTTAAGAGCTGTAGCTGGGAGCTATTCAAAGACCAAAATACATATTGCTTATTATATCACAATATCACAAGCGACTATAATCGTCATCATCATCATTTTATCATGTAAATATTGGATTTTGTCAAATGCTTTTTCTGCATCTATTCAGATGATCATCATATAACTTTTCTTTTTCAACCTTTGTTAATTACATTTTGTTTTGTTTTGTTTTGTTTTGAGAGGGGGAGAGAGTCTTACTCTATCACCCTGGCTGGAGTACAGTGGTACAGTCGTGACTCACCACAGCTTTGAATGCCTGTGCTCAGGTGATCCTTCCACTTCAGCCTCCAGTAGCTAGGACTACAGGTATATACTGTCATGTTCGGCTAATTTTTAAATTTTACTGGAGATAAGGTCTCACTATGTTGCCCAGGCTGGTCTCAAACTCCTGGTCTCAAGAGATCCTTCTGCCTTGGCCTCCCAAAGTGCTGGGATTATAGGTGTGAATCCCCACACCCAGCCAAATAACACTGATTGACTTTCAAATGTTATACCAAACTTGCATTTATGGAATAAACTCCAGTTGGTCATGAAGTACAATTTTTTAAAAGTATTGTTTTCTTTAATTTGCTTAAGAATTTGTGGAAATATTTGTGTCTATGTTCATGAGAGATATTGGTCTGTAGTTTTCTTGCGATGTCTTTGTCTGGTTTTATATCTGGGTAATGCTGGTTTCATAGAATAAGTTCATCTTTAGTTTTTCTGGAAGATTTTGTGTAGAATTGGTAATATTTCTTTTAAAAATATTTCTAGAATTCACAGTGAAGCTATCTGGACCTGGAGTTGTCTTTTAAAAAAAAAAATTTTTTTAACTACAAATTCAATTTATTTAAAAGATAAAGGACTGTGTGGGTTATCTATTTCTTTTTGAGTGAGCATAGTAGTCTGTGTCTTTTAAGAAATCTGTGATCACATTCATTGGCATAAACTTCCCTTAGTATCCTTTTAATGTTTGTGGGATATATAGCCATTTCCTCTCTCCTATTCCAATATAGGTTTATGTCTTCTTTTCTTTTTAAAATTTTTCTGATTACCTGGCTTGAGTCTATAAATTTTACTAAATTTTTCCAAAAAACTAGCTTTTAGCTCCATTGATTTTTCTGTTTTCTATTTTACTTATTTTTGCTGCTATCTTTATTATTTCCTATCTTCCACATACTTTGGATTTATTTTGCTCTTCTTTTGCTTGTTATTTAAGGTAGAAGCTCAAGTCATTAATTTAAGATCTTATATTTTTTTCTAATATAGACATTTTAGTTACTCTGAATTTTCCTCTAAATACTGCTTTAGTTGCATACCATAATTTTGAAATGTTGTGTTTTCATTTTCATTCAGTATAGCCCTTTGCATGAGGTTGTCCCCTCTGAGAGGACATCATAAATCTAGCAAACCACTCAGATGTCCCCTGAAGGGGAAATTAACACATTGCTGATGATTAGACAGGAGAAACTTATGCCAGCTCAAATTTTTAAAAAATGTATGTTCCTTGAAGTTTTCCATTCAAATTGCACAAAAAAGCAAAAAAGAGATGGCATTTAAAAAACAGAGGTGGAATATATATTGAGATATACATTAAAAAATTAGCAGGCATTATGTTGAAAGAGAATGTGTGAAGAACTTCCACAGTGGTGCCGACACTTCAGCATTTGTATAAGAAAGGTAGGTGTGGATATACCCCTTGTATCATACGGCATAACATGAAAAGACAAATAAGCAAGTTACTGTAGCCTTAAAAGAAAGAGACTTTCGAAATTGAAGGCAGATTGTATTGAAGTATTGAACGGCACCGATCGAATATAACTATCTGCACTAAGTCAGAAATTAAAGGACAAATATCATTTATAACATACAATCCAAATAAGCCTATCAAATGGGGTATACACATTTATGTGCTACCTGATTCAAAAACAGGGTATACCGTTTTTCAATAACTCCCTACTATGGAACATAACATCAGAAAACATCATCCGACCTCATCTAAGCACCAAAATTCCATTACATTTATATAAAAATTGTTGGAAAAAGTTCCCAATGCAGCAGGATACCACATGTTTACTGGCAGATATTACACTAGTATTGTCCTAGCAGAAGAGCTATTAAAGATGAAATGTCATCTTACTAGTATAATCAAAGTCAACAGAAAGGAAATATCAGCACAAATCAAAAAGTCAAAATTTTTCATGAAAAAAAAGGAGCATATAGGAAAAACAAATTACTATTGCACAATATGGATCAATGAGCCTACAATGCATGTTGGTGACTGTTTCACATGTTACCACATGTTAGAAAAATATGAGATATAAAATTTTGATTTTTTCATCATAAATAAGTTCCTCAATGTCCAAAATTCCATTATAAGCCAAGTATCATTACAATAAAATAATTGGTCTCAACACTGTACTATTTATTTATTTATTTATTTTATTTATTTATTTATTTTTGAGTCGGAGTCTCACTCTGTCACCCAGACTGGAGTGCAGTGGCCACTCCCGGCCACTGCAGCCTCGACCTACTGGGCTCTGGTGATCCTTCTGCCTCAACCTTCCAAGTAGCTGGAACTTCAGGCGCGTTCTACCACGCCCGGCTAATTTTTGATTTATTGTAGAGATGAGGTGTCGCCAAATTGCTCAGGTGGGTCTCGAACCCACAGACTCAGGCAATCCACTCACCTCAGCCTCCCAAAGCGCTGGGATTACAGGCTGAGCCACTGAGCCCGGCGCTGTACTATTTAAGAGGAAGTGATTCGTTTTTCACTATTTCATTAAAAAGGGTGGTGGACCTGCTGGTAAGTGATTCACAAGATGTCTCCGAATGCAAAGGGCTATAATGCTTTCTCATCTTTCTTCATTTATTCTTATGAACTGTGTGTTATTTAGAAGCATATTGGTTTTCAAATATTTCAGAACTTCCTAGATATACTTCTGCTACTAATTTCTAATTTAATTCTATTGTGGTCAGATAACATATTTTGTTATTTGATATTTTATATTTGTTGGGACTTAGTTTATGTCCCAGTATATGGTCTATCCTGGTAAATATTCCATGCACAGTTGAAAAGAATGCATATTCCGTTGTTGGGTGGAGTTTTCTGTGTCAATTAGTTCAAGTGGTGATAGTGTTGTTCATTGAGGGAAGAGCTGTAAGCTCTAACTCTAACTTATGTCTAACTTATGGTGTTGCTTATGTCTTTTTTTCAGTACTATCAGCTTTTGCTTCATGTATTTTGAAACTCTGTTATTAAGTACATACACATTTAGGATTGTTACATCCTCTTGATGAATTTATTCTTTTATCATTATGAAATACGTGTAGTAGATTTGTTTTGTTTTTTCTTTAGCACAGATATCAAGTGATGATATTTTGTCCAGGCTTGGTGGCTCAGCTTGTAATCCCAGCACTTTGGGAGATGGAGTCAAGTGTTTTGCCTGAACCTGCGGGTTCAAGACCAGTCCAGGCAACTTGGTGAGACCTCATCTCTACAATAAGCAAAAATAAGCCAGGAGTGGTAGTGTGCACCTGTAGTTCCAGCTACTTGGAAGGCTGAGGCGGAAGGATCACTGGAGCTCAGCAGGTCGATGCTGGGGTGGCTGTGAGTGTGCCACTGCACTCCAGCCTGGACAATGGAGTGAGACTCCAGCTAAAAAAAAATTATGATATTTCTTTCCATTTTCTTTATGTTTTGTCAGCATAATTGATATATATTGGGTCTACCAGTTTTTAACCTATTAAACATTTTCACTATGAAATGTTATATATATATCAGTGTGGGTATACACACACATATTGTTTTAAAACAGAATACCATAAAAGCCACGTACTCACACATAGCTTAAGAAATACAACATTATCAATAACTTTGAAGAAATCTGTGCATCCCTCCCTCTCTTTCAAAGTTATCTCTACTTTTGTATTAATTATTCCCTTGTTTTTCTTAGTTTTCCAACATATGTATACATTTCTAAACAACATACTGTTCTATTTCCCATTTTTGGCTTTTATATAAAAGAAACTATACTGTATATACTCTCTATGGCTTACTTTCCTTGAACATTATGTTTTGTGATGTATATAACTTTGTTATATAACTTATATAACATTGATGTATATAACTGCAATCCATTCATTTTCCACTACTGCATACAATTCTGTTCAGAGTATGTGGATGGGCCAGGTCTGGTGGCTCATGCCTGTAATCCCAGTACACTGGGAGGCCGAGGCAGGAGGGCTGCTTGAGCCCAAGAGTTTGAGACTGGCCTAGGCAACATAGCGAGATCTCGTCTTTACAAAAAATTAGCCAGACATGGTTGTGTGTGCCTGGAGTCCCAGTGCCTGAGGCAGAAGGATCGCCTGAACCCAGGAAGTCGAGGCTGAGGTGACTGGTGATTGTGCCACTGAACTCCAACCTGGGTGACAGAGCGATATAGGACTCAAAAAAAAAGAAGCAAAATAAAAAAACATATGAATGGACTACAATGTATTCATTTTTCTACTGACAGACATTTGGACTACTTCCAATTGTTTTGCTGTAACAATGTTAAAATGAATAATTTTAAGTGTGGATGCTGGTGCACATATACAAGTTCCTCTAAACCAGCAGTGCCCAACCTTTTTGGCATCAGGGAATGGTTTCATGGAAGACAATTTTTCCACAGATGGTGGGGCAAGGGGGGAATTCATCATACATTAGAATCTCATAAGAAGGGAGCAACCTAGATGCTTTGGGTGCACAGTTCACAATAGGGTTTGCACTCTTATGAGAATCTAATGCCACCACTGATCTGACAGAAGACGGAGCTCAGGTGGTAATATGAGCGATGGAAGTGGTTGTAAATACAGATGAAGCTTGGCTTGCTCACTTGCCCACCGCTCACCTCCTGCTGTGTGACCCAGTTCTTAACGTCTGTGGCCTGGGGGTTGGGGACTCCTGCTCTAAACAATATACCACAGGTGAAATTGCATGTATATCTTCAAAATATACCATTTCTCTTCACTTAATTTTGATTCTGTTTTTAATTATTCTTCCTAATCTTCCTTAGTGACTGTATGTTAACAAGTATATGCACTAAACCACATCCCTATGCTTGAACAGTTAGAATTTTTTTGTCCTCAGTTTTTGGAATTTTACATGAGTTCACCACTGTGGAAAAAAATGTGCAGAAGTCTCTGCTTATGAAGAATTCCCAGAAATGGAACTGTTTGAATGAAGACGACTTTACCAACTGCACCAATTGACATTCAGTGGGAGGATTTTTATTGCTGATAAACATGAAGTCCCATCTAAGTAGTTAGTTGTTAATCCTTTTGGGATCATGGATCCTTTGAGACTATGATTAAAGATATGGGTCGTCTCTTCAGAAAAAAAAAAAGACACACAGTTGCATTCATAAACAAACAGCATATGATTTCAAGGGTTTCTCAGACCCTCTGAAGCCCATATATTGACACCTCTCTTGAATAAGAAATATTATCCTACCCACTGAATATAAGATTGCTTACAATACTTCACCACATGAGTTCACATACCAACTCATGTATCATCAAGTACCTTTTGTTTTAAACCATTTACTGAGTACCCACAATGTACCAGTAATACACCAGATGCCAGAGGCAGAAGAAGAAATGCTCCTGATTTCAAGGAATACAGAGTCTACTAGGGAAGACACAAACCAACATATATTTATAATAAAATATATGCAGTAAGAGAGGTATTCATTAGGCAAAATGAGGGTATGAATTAAGGACTGATCAAATTTACAAGGGGTTTGCAAAGGATAAATAAGCATTCTCAAGGATATTATAGGCAGAGGAAACAGACATCAGAGGGCCTGGCATATAGGAAACTATACACGCGTTGAATATGGTCAGATTAGACTGGTAACAAACATGGGAAGGGCTGAGATTCCTCCTCCTTTGGGAAGAGATTAAAAAATCAATATTGACATAGACAATTTTAGCAGCTGGCCTGACAACGCAAAGGAAACCACAAAAGAAGATTTCCTCCCAAACACTTCCTTTATTATCCAAGCCTACTCTTATTACAGATAAAGAAAACAAATTTTGCCTGTTGTTTTCTGCAACTGTCTGAAGTTCAGTGCTCAATTCAACACACAAGGTTTAAAATCTATTTGTTATTCATACAAGCAAGCAACACATTTTAAATTTAACATTGCCTCATGGCTTTGATTTTGTACGCAGAAGTATTAGAAAGCCTGTACAATAATTATGATGATTTCTTTATAACCTGTTAGTTAACACTCCTAATGATATAATCTCTCGAAAAACATTTTTTGTTTTGTTTTGTTTTTTAGTTGGAGTCTCACTCTGTCACCCAGACTGAGGTGCAGTGGCCGCTCCCGGCCACCGCAGCCTCGACCTGCTGGGCTCCGGCGATCCTTCCGCCTCAGCCTTCCAAGTAGTTGGAACTACAGGCACGTGTTACCACGCCCGGTTAATTTTTTGATTTATTGTAGAGATGAGGTCTTGCCAAGTTGCCCAGGCGGGTCTTGAACCCACGGACTCAGGCAATCCACTCACCTCAGCCTCCCAAAGCGCAGGATTACAGGCTGAGCCACCGAGCCCAGCTAACATTTTGTTTTTAAGTTAGCTTAACTTTTAAAATATAACTAAGCACAATTGTTACTTTGAAGTTACTGATGTAATTACATTGGAGCATGTGAAATTTTTTTTAACATATGCATCTTATACTCTTATGGAAAATGAGTACAACCAGTTTTGATCATGCAATCTCACAAATGTCTTTGTTTGATAGACTTTCATTAAAAGTATGAATATAATACTATAAAGGTAAGGTTTTGACAATATTTCCTCAGTGTGGTAAGTTTGTATGCTTGCTTTCCTTTGAAACTTTGTTTAGATTTCTCCCATGCTCATTCTGTTCCCTTAAGATAATACCCAATTCACAGACGTCATAAAACCACATGTATAAACATGTAAGGTGTGATTATAAAGTATTATAAAGTAATAAAACCTGTTTTCTTGTGTAACTAGAAAAGAAAAACAGGGCTTTAAAATGTAAATATCCACCAACTGAAGCTGAATCAATCAATATAAGTTTATAAAGCTCTTGCTTTTTCTTTCTTTTTTTCAGAAAAAGGGCTCTCTTGATGGCATCCCATTAAACACTCAAGTTTTGTCAAAATAGACGATCTTCAAGGGTACCTTAAAATAATAAAAAGAAGTACTCTCTTTACAGGTTACCTAATAAACATACATAACATAGTTTTCTTTCAGATATGTATGAAACAAAGGAAATCCTTTACACATATAAAAAAGAAAGTGAGCAAGTTTTTTCTATAAAATTTTCACGGAAATCCCAATGGATCTCAGAAGGAATAGGCACCAACAAGAATATATGTTAATATGTTTTCTTTTCAGGTCTGGTTTTTCCCTTAAAAGGAGAAATCTTCCTCGTGAGTTATTTTTATTTTCCCAAGTAGAAAACATTCTTTTAATTAACTTAAACAAAATGCATGATTAATAAATGAAGGGGCCAAAGATTTTTATGAAGTGGGTTGAAAACAAACGATCCTTAGCATATATTTGAAGACATTGAACAACTTCTACCACATAAAAAAGTAAAACAACAAATCTACAATAGGTACAAATTATATACATTTATTTTTAATAATTTTAAATAACACTCTTGTATAAATTCTTTCATATATTCAAATCATACACAAATTTAGAAATGCATCATGAAGCTTAGTACAGCATATGTATGAGACACGTTTTTAAAATTTGTGTTAGAATTTTAGTAACATAAATACAAGTTTAATGTTTCAGAAACATTTCTTAATTGCTTGGGCTGAAGTTTAATGTATTTCAGAGTTTTTGTGCCTAGCACTAAAACTTGACATTAAATCATTTAGCTTTTGGACTAAGTTAGATCTGAAGCCCTGGACTCACTTTCTAGGGCTGCTGCTGCTGCAGTTACTGCATATGCATAAGTAACAAGAAAGAACTATTCCCAATTGCCTTTGAAAAAGCATCATTCAACCAATGACATTTTATGATTCGTACCCTCTAGTCCATTTGATATTATTTGGCTTCTTCAGATGAATCAGTGTATTCTTCTTGCTTTTCCCTTTGGCCTAGACACTGGCTCAGGGTTAAAGAAAAAAACGCATTAACCTTCCATGACTCTCCTGCACACACCAAACTCATTTTAGCTCCCAAACTCCTTATTATCAAGAAGATCACAACAGACCAAAGGTTCTTCATAGATGAGTCCAGAAATGCTTTCATTGCTATAACAGGTTACACTGGGTTGCTTTTTACTTCTCTGAACTTTTTGTCAGAGAGCTTTCCTTAAGATGTGGAAATTCAACTTCTAGCCACATATCCCAAAATGTAAGAACCAGGGGTGTTCATTATAAATGGTGTTACATGCACCAAGTGGTCCTACAGTAAGTATAGGACAAAGGTGAATGATCTAATAGCCCAGTTTCAATGGAAGCTATCAAGAGGAAGTACTGTTGCTTTAGTTCTCTGCTTCCAAAACTGCACAAAGGCTAAATATCTTGAAGGCACTCAGCTGACCAACATGAACTAGTAGGTCAGTGAGCTTTAATTGCTTTAATGGTCAATTTTCCTGGGAATATTGGAGCTAGAGAACAGCAATATAATTTGAAGCTTCTATACATCCTATCCCAAAAAATCTTTTTTCTCCCATCCCATGTCTGCTCTGCTCGCATCTCTTAAAATCTAGGTATTCCTGGGAAGAGTAATTCACTAAGTCCATAGGACCCTAGTATAAATGAGGTTTATTATTTTTATTTTTCTCTATGACTATGGAGAAACTCCATAATAAGAGAGCCCAGAGATAGAGGGTGGAGGGAGGAGGGGAAAGTAAGAGAGGGCAAAGGCATACTTAACCCTACCAAGGGTATCTAATTGTCAGAAGTGCATAAGGGCTTACAAGGATGAATTAACGAAGATAAAAGTATTGCTTAATAGCAGTATCTGTTTTTTCTTAATAAGAGTCACATCAGTCTTACCTTATTTAAAAATAAACACATTTCTAATCCTTAGGCAAAACAGTTTTCCAATATGAGGCCTTCTAAAGGGCTGACAGCATCCTACCACTGCGTGCCATAGTTCATGGTGATCACCCCTTTAGAGGACAGAGTATTGTGCAGTGCATTCCATACTAGCTTCCTAGTCTGATTTCAATGGTGATTACTTCATGATTATGTTATATTTTAAAGCAAAATTATTTCCGCAAGCAAAAAGTTGAGAACATTAATGGATATTATTTAAAACAAATTTTAAGACTTTAATTGGGTGCAGTGGCTCATGTCTGTTTGTAATCCCAGCTACTCAGGTGGCTGAGGTGGGAGGATTGTTTGAACCCAGGAGGTAGAGGCTGCAATAAGCCACGATCGTGCCACTGCACTCAAGCCTGGGTGACAGAGTGAGACTCTGACTCTTTAAAAAAAAATTTTTTTAAGACTCTACTATTTTTTCCATTGGTAAAAATTAAGAATGAGAACTAGGAGCTGTTAACAAGTATTTAAAGATAAACGTTCTTTGTGATTCAATTTTTGTACTGCCGTTTAAGGTCTGTTTCAAGGAATTTCTCCATAGTCAGAATGCTATTTGGCTTGGGGTCTTAGACTCCAACATACACTCCTTTGTCTGTTGGGTTACTGTCTGTTTACCAATCCTCACCATCCTTAATTCTGACCTTTTCTTGGTGGAGAGGGTATCTGAGAGAAAGGTAGGTATGCTACTTTGCACAGTTCCTTAGAATTGTGCAGTGCACAGTCTGTACACACATATACAGCAACTGCTGGGGAAGCAAGATTTCTCTCCCTGCTTGGAGAAATGAGTTCACTTTAATGAAGCACAAATCAGTAGTTTTGTTTTCTTATCACTAATACTGGCTTCAGATAGTAATCTTCCTGTGTTCTTTCCACTAAGTCCTTCATAGCTGTATGGCCCTCAATTGTTCTGGTATTTACACAAAATTAGGAATATCCACAAATAGGACTCTTCCTCCCAGCCTTCTTGTGTTCATGGCTAGGCAATTTCTGCTCCACATATAGTTAAAAGAACATGTGCTTTAGAGTTAGGAGTCCTGATTCCAAGTTGAATAATGACATACACTGTGTAGCCTTGCACGAAACATTTAGCCCCTCTGTGCCTCAGTCTCTTCTTCTATAAAATGGGGACAACAATTACTTCCTTAGGGGCTATGGTGAGGAAAAAAATTACACATACGAGGAAGACCAAAAAAATAAAAAAAAACTCGGAATTTATTTATAAAAAATTGTGTGTTTTTAACATGTTTAAACGTCAATCACCTTCAAAGTACTCGCCACTAGATGCAATATACCTATCGAGACACTTTTTCTACTGCTCAAAATAGTTTTTGATCTCGTTAATTTTGATTATTTTTAGTGCTTCTGCAGTTTTTTGTCTCATCTCTTCCACATTTGCAAAATGTTTCCCTTTGAGGACTTTTTTCATCTGGGGAAACAAAGATGTTACTTGGGCAAGATAGAGTGAATAGGGAGGGTAGGGCACAGGGGTCTTGCTGTTTTTCGTCAAAAACTGCTCAACACTCAGCAGTGCAGGCAGGTGTTCTTGTAAATCACCCATCATGAAATGGGCAAACACACTGAAAGAATCTCCAAAAAAAATTCACTGAAGTTGAACACAGCCTCTTACAACGCTAGCTGGTACACTGATGCCAATGGATTCCTGGAACACTTACCACTGTACTACAAGAGGCCGGCCCTCCAAAAGATAATTCCAGTTGTTTTGGGGTCCCCCTTGTGTATGGTAAAGTTTTTGCAAACTACAAAGGGCTACAGAATTGGCAATTTTAATATAATGTAATATAGTTATATTACATTATGAGCAATAGCCAAATACACAGAGCATCCTCAGTTTAGCAGAAGTAGATTATCTGCCTGTACATACTTCAGAACTTCATCTCCAAACCCTGAGAACAACTTGGAGGTCTACTATAAAAGGATGACCAAATTCTAGGTTCTTCTCTAGGGAAGTTAAGCAAAGGGTTGACATCAACTTAGACTTCCTAGGTCTAATCTAATAAGAAACTTTGCTTTTTTCTAACCACTTCACAGTTTGCTGTTCCTTCTAATAAATATGTATACTTGACTTCTCACCACCTTTCCTGGCTTGCTTTATCCACAATCTGTCAATATCAAAATAAATGAGAGCAACAGTAGTTGGCCTCCAGTAAAAAAAAAAAAAAGCATCTAAAAGCAAGGACTAATTACACACGCCCAACTACAGAACAACCCTCTCACTGGACAAGAAGAGAATGGGCAAACTAGAGCACTGCAGAGATGGCACATACTTCATGGCAAACGAGTGACAGGCTATGTTCAAATGTAGAAGATTTTTTATGGGGGGATATAAATATTTCACAGGCATGAAAACTAGAGATCCCAAGTGATATGATGGCTTTTCTTTAGGAAGTAAAATATTTCTATCCTTTGGAAGACTATCTTTTGTGTTCAGGAAAAAAAACTGTAAATGAAGATATGTTCTATATTCATCTATGTAAAATATATAGAGTGGCTAGTGTCTAATTAGATGAGTATTTTGGAGAATATAGCCTGTGTCCCAGCTTAACAATTACTGACTTCAAAATCTATTGCTTGACTCTATAGTAAGTCAAAGAGCATATAACTCTACTTTTAGACTGAGAAAGGAAAGGAAGATTAGAAACATTCAACCTCTTATAAATTTCAGCAATGTCCAAAGAGGGACTAAAAATGACTGATGCTCACCAGAGTCCCAGCTCTAGCAATATTGCCATCTATTTTACAGTATTTTAAGCAATTCCCATATTTTCTTTTTACAACATCATTAACTGCTGTACAAATAAGTTCCAGATGATAAAATATGACATGATTTTTTTTACAAATAGATACAAATACAATGTTGACCAGATATACTACATTAACTATGTACACCTTATTTCTCTAGAAGCAGGAATATTTCTTATTTTTAGATAATTTGTCATTTACATTGAGACCCTGAGGAGGACCATCAGCTTCCTGCTCCCCAATGCTGCCTTCTCTACCATTAGAAGCTTATCCTGTGCTTTAATCTCATCCTCGAGCAAGAATCCTGGGAGGAAAAACCAAGCCTTTCTGAAGATCTTCTTGGGACTTTTCTACCCCTATTCTACAAATAATCAAGACTGTTTATTGTGATACAGCCTAGACACCAGCTTTTCTCCAATGATGCCTTTTAGTACAATAAAAATGAATATAATCCCTGACCCTCTTTTAAAAAAATGTGTCTCAGGAATGGAGATGAAGTCTTCCAGCAGTCCCTTCCCCCTCCACATCCATCATCTTGTTGCCATTGGTTTGGCGAATACTTCCCAGGAGTCTATTTGGAAGTCGAAGTGGATCTGGGCTGCACTATGGTGTTCAGCTTCTCCATTCTCCCATGTGGTTTGGTACAAAAATATACTTTACTTCAAGTCCTTAATGACAGTGAACACTTCTGATCTTCATGGGAAAACTAAGAGCAATAGATAGGCTAAGCGCTTAACAAATTTGTACCTGAAAATGTCAGATGTACTATTTGCCTTTGCTTTCTCAGCAAACTCTACCCAGGCTTTGTCTGGCCCAGGGGCTGATGCTGTCTTAGTAAGCACTGTGGTTTAGCAATCCAGGAGACCAGTCCTAGCTCCTCAGGCTTTGTAGTTATGTATGGGTGTCGTCAGGGTCAGTTGCCCATTGGGAGCCACTTCATTGCCATCGTCTTCCAACAATCCCGACACATCTGCATTGGGAATGCTGTCATGGTAGCTGCTGAAACTAATATTGTCTTCTTTCAGCTCGATGGTCCAAAAGGGGGCATTGAGTTTCCGGTTTTGGTACTCGCGGTACATATACACAGCCCCCACAAATCCCATTAGCAGCACCACCACAATGATGATGACTGTCAAGATGATGATGTTAAACTGGGTCCATGATACATCAGCTAGAGCTGAAGTGCTGTTTTCAGAAGTGCTTACTGAAAAGATAGTCTGCAGGGTTGTGGGGGTAAGTGTACTATTTGTAACAGGGGTGGGCACTGATGTGGTCAAAGAGGCATTGGAAACCAAAATGGTAGAACCTTCAGGTGTTGGAACAATAACTTCTGAAAATAAAAACAGAGAATGAAATGTAAAAGACAAAATTATCTAGTTTTGAGAAACAATAAAATAAATACACATGGGAATGGAGATTGAGGTGGGATGTTGACATGATATTCTGCTTTAAGGTAATGCAAGTTTAAAATAATTTTTAAAGAAATATAGTGATGAGAATCAGGGTCTGGACAGCTGGGTTATTACATCAGTGGCTCTTCTCCAATATATGTAATGTCTGTATTAAAATCTTTGGGACAATTCCAATGTTGGAGTTTTCCATCCATTTTTACTTTTAGGTAGAGTCATACAAATTCCTGCAAAGGTAGTAAATATGTCACCACTGAGTTCTAAATCACATGGTTAAAGGTGACAGGGATATATGGCAATCATTTCAACTAAAATAAGTCCAACGTGTCTGGTAGCATTTCATAAAGGTAAAATTTTCCTCAAAGAAGGTGGAGGAAAAACTGTATCTCTAGTTACATCTGAAAAATGCAGTTTACATGTCCAAGGTTGATGTCGGTCAAGAGAGAAAACAGTCTTCCTTTAATTCCATGTGTAGCAATTCTTCCTTTGTGTAGATGATAGCTATTTTATAATTAAGGTATTATAATTTATACCTCTAATGACAGCATAACTCACTGGAAGGACCAAAGGCTTTGGAATCAAATAGAACTGTGTGGCTATAGATGTCAATTTTTTTAAAGCCCAGGTTCCCTATCTGTAAAATGGGAATAATAACATCAACTTTGCAGAGTTCCTGGGAAGGATTAAATGAGATAATGCACTATACAGCATCATCACATTTAATGCTTACAGTGCTTGGCACATAGTAGGTACTCAATAAAATGATTACTATTATTATTATAATTCTTCATCACAGTCAACCACATCAATTTATCCTAAAAGAGGCAAAGTTTATATGTATTACCTAATAACTAATAAGAAAAATCATCATTCCTTCTCAGCTAAATATGGATAAAGTATGCCTCCCAAATGGGAAAGAGAACTGATTGACAAGATCTCTAACTAGTGATAGGGTTCAATCTGAATCTTTTAGACTTGATTACAATAGCATAAGGATTTTAAGAAAATGGCAGAAAGTTGAGACTTGCCACAGACCAACTGTTCATCAGCCTAGTATTCAGCATCTGTTAGAATATCAGAGTGGTTTGTAGAACAACGTGGTCCAATCTCTATGTGACCCAATAAACTCTCAATATCCCTAATGCATTCTGAATTTATAATCATAAATTTTTTCTTAATCTTTACTGAACTTCCTTGTAAGAAATATTTTACCATATAAATAACTTTTTCTTTTAAAAACCAGAAGGAATACCATCATTATTTCCTCCATCGTATGTGGGGAAACTCAGGCCCAAAGTTAAGACAGATGCTAGAATAAACTCCAGTTTCTCAGCTGGAACTTCTAACCAGATTTTATGTCCCTACTTGAAAAGACCTTTGATGATCACTGAAAGACATGAGCATAAAGGAAGTAAAGAATAAAATAAATGATAGAACTCTTAAATTATTAACAAAAAAAGATGAAGAGAAAATGTGAGAACACTTTGTCTCACTGTCGCAATGACTTTGTCTTGGTCCTCAAATTTCTGGAGTTGACTTTGTAGTATCAGAAGAGCAGCAGGAATAGAAGAGAACCTCTTTAAGCAATATCTATTGAAATCTATTTCCAGAAACTCCTTTGGTGGGATTAGAAGGTTTTATAAAGCTAAAGGTAGCTGTCCTAAAATTTTTACTGCTAGGCTTAGATATTAAATTTCTAATCTTAGGTGAGGTTTTACCTTTCTTGATGCAATTTCCCTCGAGGTCTTGAACATAACCTTCTATGCAGTTCTCACACCAAAACCCAGTGGTGTTATGGAGGCAGTTGATGCACTCACCACTCTCAGGCTTGCAAATCTTTGGAGTTTTACTTGAGTCCACATGGCCATGACATTGGCACTGTCTACAGATGCTGTCAAAATTGTAATAACCATTTTCACATTGATTGCAGTTCTGGCCTGTGTAACCATCTTTACACTGGTCACATGTAGGTTCCAATTCACCCGATTCTAAAAGACAGAACACCAAAATAGTACAGTGCAGTCTCAAGCTACAATTAAAAATGCAAAACAACTATTAGTCCTTAAAAAGATTTGTAAACCTGCCTTATCTCCTCTCAGTCTTAAGAGACAGATGGTATCAGACTAATAATCTATACCTTATTTACTAATTTTCCAGCCTATAGTAGCAAACATGGGCCCATTCAGAAAACCTACTCAGAGAGCAAAAGAACTATGCTTACATAAGGAGTCAGAATAATTATGATGGGTTGGCACTCACATTTTAAAATTCTTCCTGTTTAGACATGGCAGATTGAATAAAATATGGTTTTAACACAAACTTCCTCCATCCCTCCTCCGCTTTAATGTTGATACTCCCCAGACTTCTATTCTTGGTTTCTTTTTCTTCTCACTCTGCTCATTCTCCACAGGTGACCTCACCCACTGACATGGTCAAAAATTTCCAAAATGTGTATCTCCAGTCCATCTCTTAGTCCTAAATTCCAAATCATATACTTACTGCCTGTTCATCTGGAGTCACAAACATCTCAAACTTAACATGTACAACACTGTCCTCAACATCTTCCCTGTTCTCCTCCAATGTTCCCTATATCTCAGTGAATGGGACCAACATCTACCCACTTACCAAAGCCAAAAAACTGCGAATTATCTATCCTCCTTATCCCTATGTCCCTTCTAAGCATTATCAATTCACACCAATTAAGCCTGATTAAAACCTTTCCAATCCACAATGTCTCTTTCAAGTCCCCTGCAATGATCGTAGTTTAAGCATCCATCATTTCTCACCTAGATTACTGTAGCTACTTCTTAATGGATCTTTTTTTATCACAGTGCAGCCCTACATTCATTTTGAACTTCAAAGTAAATTTCAACATGTTACTTCTCTAGAGAAAGCTCTTTGATGGTTCCCCAACTCCTTCAGGATTAAGTGAAAATGTAATAGAATTTTCAGTATCCTTCATAATCTGATCCTTGCTTGTCTCAACTCTTCTGTCTTCACTTGTCTCAACTCTTCCGTCTTCACTCACACTTCCCTATCCCTTAGGTTCAGGCACACTAACTGGCATAAGAATACTCCCAAATACTGCCTGCTTTCTTCTCTCTGAGCTTTCATATATACTACTTCCTCTACACAGGACCTCCTCTTGCCTCCCTACCCCCACTTCACCTAGAAAATTCAATCTGTAGGAATTAACTCAGGTTTCATCTCTTCTGAGAAGCACAAAAGTTTTCCTTGATTCCCTCAGTATGGGATAGGGTCAGTTTATGCTTACCTGTAACACATCATTCTAAATTGTAATTACCTGATTACTCTCATTTGGCTCTCCCATTAAACTATGAGCTACTCGACATTTTTCTGTCTTTATCTCATGTTCAGCATGGTGTCTGATGGATAGTATGTGTTTAATACATATCTATTAACTGAATAATTTCACCTTAAGCAGTGGGAACATACCAACTCATTCCTTTTTTATTTTTCATATGATTTAAATTCAGGATTATTGATTACATTTAATAAATACTTTTTCAATAATCAACAAATCATTTTATCTGCTAAATAGATTAGTCTCTGTTTTAGAATTTACTGATTACACTAATAAGATCATCCTGTTATCTCAACATAGACGTTTTATTATAGCAGAAATTACTTTACAGTGGTCATGGAACTTGTGGCAATTAATCACATCTCTGATGTTCTTTATGAAAAATGAATCTCATTTTCTATTTTACTATTGCTTTTTACAATGACTTTCAGATATAATTTAATACAATTCAACCATTTAAAGATCACAGTTCAATGGTTTTTAGTATATTGCCAGAGTTGTGTAACTAACAAAGAATTTTAACTTACTACTTACAATCCAGTTGGTAGTGTGACCTCAAGTAAGTTACTAAACTCTGGGTCTTAGTTTTCCATATAACATCAAACAAGGAGATTAAACCAGAAATGCTTAGCTTGCTTTTAACAATGAAAGATGTCAGTTGAAAGAATCCATAAGCCATGCAAACAATAATATGCAGAAAAAATACTTTAAAAAGTATACACTCCTTGTCCTAAAAGAACTTTTATAGCTTACAATGGTACCATATTTTACAACATTTTTGTACTTCAAAAACTATAGCAACATTAACTAAGATGAAAAGTTCCTGATAAAATAGACTGAAGGACTAAAATCAAGGTTTGTGAAAGTCTTTCATGTCTGTCATGTTCAGACCAACTGGCTCTCAAGACATGACATTCAAAGGCTCTGCCTCATGTTTCACTGCCTTATATATTCTGCCATTCCTAAGTAGTCTCTTGATTAAATCATCTGTGCCAAATTTTCTGTGCCTTTGTTTATTTTGATCTATTTATTTGAAATGTCCTTCTTTCTCCTGTCTACCTGCTAATGCTGGCTCTCATCACAAGACTCAGCTTTTACATCACATCCTCTCTGAAGCCACTGCTGTTATTCCCCTACTCCAGGTAGGGTAACTGTTCCCTCTTGGTGCATTCATTATACAAGTACATAGATCCAAAATACTGCACTGCAATTATTTGTATGTTAGTCTCTCCACTAGAAACTGAGCGCTCAGAGCATCGAACTATCCGAATTGGCTGGATACTTCCTACCCATAATCTGCAGTGTAAGCTCAGTACGTGTGCTAGAACACACATATGCATGCCAAATTAGACTGGTCAGATCCCTATTCTGTCTTTGGCTCTGATCTCACAATCACCTCTACAAATGTACATTTCTAGATGGTCAAATACTCATTCTTCAAGGCTCAGTTCAAATGTTACCTGCTCCACAGAGATTTTTTTTTATACCTCCCAGTAGGAAATCATCCTCCTCCCCTAAACTTTCATGGCTCCAATGTTATACATCTCATTACTCTCTACCCTGAGTTATGGTTATCTCCCTTTCTACCCACTGAACATGTATTTTAGCATTAATCATATGCTGGGAATGGGGATAAAATGGTTAAAATAGGGAGTTTGTAGGCCCTGGAAAAGGCAACAAGATATTGTTTTTATTAGGCATCATCTCTCCATAGAGAAGGCTTCTAAATTTTAAATTTATCATATAAAAGTAAATTCATTCAGTTATTCAAAAATAATTTATAAAGCAACTTTAAAAAATAATTTACAAAGGAAAAGGAAAGTTCCTCTAGATGTGTCAAGGACTAATATAATGTAAGTTCCTATTTATAATTACTATAAAATCATAAAATTTTAAATTTTTTGACACTAACAACAAATCAATATGCTTATAAAGATAAAAAAAAGTCACCAGTCATGGTGGCTTATGCCTAAAATCCCAGCACTTTGGGAGGCCGAGGTGGGAGGATTGCTTGAGACCAGGAGTTTGAGACCAGCCAAGGCAGTATAGCAAGATCTTGTCTCTATTTTTTTAAAAAAACAAATTAGCCAGGTATGGTGGCAAGCACCTATAGTCACAGGTACTCAGGAGGCTGAGGTGGAAGGATCACTTGAGCACAGCAGGTTGAAGCTTTGGTGAGGCGTGATCATGCCACTACATTCCAGCCTGGGTGACACAGTGAGACCCTGACTCAAAAGAAAAAAGAAATTCCATACTATAGAATTCTGATATTGTTCTTTATACATGTACAAGGAAAGTAAGGTGTTATAAGGTATGATAATGTGTTTTTGTTAGGAAAAAGAATAATGTTCTTTAGTTATAGATTAAAGGTTGTTTATGGATGAATAGAGGATGTAATAACATAGATAATGCTGAATGGATATAGAAAGTCAGGAAGAGAAAAGTAAGTAAAAGATAATATTTTGTGGTTGAACTAATTAAAGTAAAATGAACTTCCTATAAGTGTTTTTAAAATGAGCTTGAATAGTAAAAGTACATGGATACAAAACTAAAAAAAAAGAATTCTGATTTTGTATACGCAGATTTATATGTGAGATGTGAATATGTAACCTTTTCATATTCCTGACCCCAGATAGGACTACTCCTAATTTATCCTAAATGGTTAATATGTACTCACACATACAGTGATAGTAAGGTATATATCTACAGGTGTCACTTCTTTTATGAAAAATTTCATAATATTCATTTCTAGGTACAATGCAATACCTCTCCCTGTGTCCTACTATATCATACATACATACACACACACACACACACACACACACACACACACACACACACACACATATTTGCTATTTCTATTGATTTTTCTTGGCTAACATCTTGATTGCAACGTTATGAAAAATACCAAGCCAACACAAACAAAGAATAAACTGAACTTCATTGAAATTTAAAAGTTTTGTGCTAAAAAGATCACCAAGAAAGTAAAAAATTAAACCAATACTAGGAGAAAATATTTACAAAGTATGTATCTGATAAGGGACTTAAATCTAAAATATGTAAATAATTCTTTTAACTCAATTATAAAAAGATAAATAATCCAATTTTTAAATGGAAAAAGGATCTAGGTAGACATCTATTTAAAGAAGATATACAAATGACCAATAAGGACATAATTAACTATCAGGGACATGAAAATTAAAAACACCGTGCAATACTATTTCACATTCACTAGGATGGCTATAATTGTAAAGAGGTTACAGTGAGCTATAATCGTGCCACTCCAGCCCAGGTGACAGCACAAAACCTTCTCTAAAAAACAAACAAAAAGACAGATAATAAGCATTGATGAGGCTATGGAGAATTTAGAACCCACATATAATGTTGGTGAGAATGAGAATGTAAAATGGTATACTCATTTTGGAAAACAGTTTGACAGTCCCTCAAAAGGATAAACAGAGTTACTATATGACCCAACAATTTCACTTCTAGTTATATAGCCAAGAGAAATGAAAACATATGCACATACAAAAACATGTACACAAATGTTCAGAGCAGCATTATTTGTAATGGGAATAACTCAAATGTCTACCAACTGATGAATGGATAAATGAAATGTGGTATATTCAAACAATAAAATATTACCTAGCAATAAAAAGTAATGGCATATTGATACATGTTACAACATGGGTGAATCTAAAAATATTATGCTAATTGAAGAAGCTAGACACAAAAGGCCATATATTGTATGATTACATTTATATGAAATGTTCAGAGTAGACAAATCCACAGAGAAGAAAAAAGTGGGTTACGGATTGTCGAAGACTGGAGTAAAAGGGAGTGATTACTAATGATTATAGGACTATTTTTTGGGTTCTTTTTTTTGGGGGGGCGGTGATGAATGTTCTAAATTTAATTGTAATAATGACTGTACAACTTTGTAAATACATACTTTAAAACACAGAATTTTATATTTTAAATAGATTATAATGTGAATAATATCTCAATAAAACTGTTATTTAATCAGGTGGGGAGGGAGAGAGGAAGAAAGGGAAGAATCCAAACCAGAACCACCCAGCTAAGCAGCTCCCAAATTCCTAACAGAAACTATATGAAATAATACATGCTTATGGCTTTAAGCCACTGAATTGTAGGGTAATAGGCTATGCAGCAATAGATAACTACTAAATATATTAGAATTAAATGAGAGTTAACTGTATCTGTAAGATTATCATATATATACAATTAGCTAACATTATTAAGTACCTAGGAATAACTAATTAGTGAATGTTACCTTGAAATAGGTAAGCAAAAGTTGTTCAGTCTTTAAGTTCCTGTATTGACTTGTGTTGCTTTTTAGACATTTTAAATCTCAATTCACATATGTGTTTGGATTAGATTATAAATTCCTAGAAAGGAAAACTTTTGCTGTTTTTATCATTCTCTTTTACCTATTTCATCTAGAACTTTATTCATCAATGCAAATAATACCTACTGACAACTGATTCACTGATTTTTTTTCCTCTAAAATGAAGTTAGAAAAAGGCCTTACTTATTTTGCAATTGCCTGTAGATGTCACTGCTGAACAAGGGCAGCGAAGACATTCCCTAGTGGCATCAGGACTCTGATAAAATCCTTCTTTACATTCTTCACAGTGATTTCCTTTGCTATTTTCCTGGCAGTTGAAGCAAACACCTAAAAGAAGCAAATTATTTTTAAAAGTTAAAGATTTACTATGAAAGCATGGTAACTTTCAAAAATCATGCCTGTAACAAAAAGACAATAAGAAAAAGTAATAGGATTAGATGAAGTTCATTTCTATCCAATCTTACTTCTATACTGGCCATGTCTATGAATTGTGTCCCCTACTAGATTGTAAACTCCTTAGGAAAAGGTTAAGTGCAGGTTATCGTCTCAATAAGCCCTTGTTAGTTGATTTGACTACCTACCAAAAGTAACCCAATTATGTGTAAAGAAAAAAATAAAAGCAATGCAAATGCATATTAAAAGAAGACTAAATAAATTGTGGCATTTTCATAAGTGAATTAAACCTGTATTCATGAACATGCATACATTTTAAAAACAACATTGGTCAAAAAAGCATACTGCAGAATGACATATACAGAATGAGAATACTTATTTTATAAAAATGTAAAAACCACAGTAAGCAATACCAATAGATACACAATACACACTAACCAGAGGGATACATACACATGCAGTAAAAATTAAAATATGGATTGAGAGGGTACAGGGGAATTTTATGCTCTGCTTGTCTCTGCAGAGGCAGGGAGAAAAACAGGAGTAGGGAGGAAAACAAAGAGGACCTCATTTTTATTTAAAATTTTCTATTTCAAATATATAACTATATACATATATGTATAAATATAAAGCAAAATGGACCAGGGAGGAAAACAAAGAAGACCTCAACTTTATTTAAGATTTTCTGTTTCAAATATATAACTATATACATATATGTAAAAATACAAAGCAAATGTCAAAATGTTAATCTTTATTCATTCTAGGTGTGAGTGCATGGGTATTTGTTCTATTATTCACCAGGGGCTTTTATATTTAAAAATACAAAATAAAAACAATTAACAAAAAAAATGGAGGCTGGGTGTGGTGGCTTACACCTGTAATCCCAGTAGTTTGGGAGGCTGAGGCAGGAGGATCACTTGAGCCCAGGAGTTTGAGACTGTGGTAAGCTGCAATCATGCCATTGCACTGCAGCCTAGATGACAGAGTAAGACCCTGACTCGATGTGTGTGGATGTGTGTGTGTGTGTGTGTGTGTATATAATTTCACTCTCTTAAACCATTTATACAATAATATTTTAAATTTTTTCCAGATTTTTTATTTCTATTTGCTTTATACCATACCCTGTAATAAGACATCAATGAATAAAAAATAACTCTGCATGATAAAAATACTATCTCAAAAGTAAAAATGAAAGCAAGTATAAGAATAAAGCTAATCAGTTCTTAAAAACTCATCACTCTTTATATTACTCTAAGACAGCATGCATCTGAAGCACAACTACAGAGAAAGAAAGTTAATAAGTTAAAGACAGACCAGATATAAATAATCAGAATGTTAACAACAGTTGTAAGGAGCAACAGCCCTTTCAGTGGTTTCTTTCCCCCTTCTAATTTTTAAAACAATTCATGTAGAAATCTGAAGATGACTGATTTTTGCAATAAAAATAAAGACCATAACCTTTAAAATCCAAAAAAAAAAAAAAAAAAAAAAAATTCTGTTGTATCAGAAGGAAAGATATCTAAGTAATGAAATCTGAATAGTTAAAGGAGAATAATTTTTAATATATTGGTATATATATTAAAAAGCTTGATCTGGGCTCGGTGGCTCAGCCTGTAATCCCGCGCCTTGGGAGGCTGAGGTGAGTGGATTGCCTGAGCCCGCGGGTTCAAGACCCGCCTGGGCAGGCGAAACCTCATCTCTACAATAAATCAACAAAATTAGCCGGGCGTGGTAG
>CAUYQG010251478.1:0-15718 GCA_963574415.1 Tarsius wallacei
CCTGGGCAACTTGGCGAGACCTCATCTCTACAATAAATCAAAAAATTAGCCGGGCGTGGTAGTGTATGCCTGTAGTTCCAGCTACTTGGAAGGCTGAGGCAGAAGGATCGCCGGAGCCCAGCAGGTCGAGGCTGTGGTGGCCCGGAGCGGCCACTGCACTCCAGTCTGGGCGATGGAGTGAGACTCCAACTCAAAAAAAAACCAAAAACAAAAACAAAAAACGAGCAAACGGACAAAAAAGCCCCTATTAATTTACATGTTTCAAAACATGATTTCTTTAGTGGATAGTCAATATTTACTGAATGCCATCTTGTGGCAGTCACTGTTCTGATTTGGGGTTTTAAAAGGTGAAAAGACAGTTCTTACCCATAAATAGCTTAAAAATAAAGTGCTACGAAGTAAGAAAAACTTCATGCGTATTTATGTGTTTTAAAAAACGTAGGCTCTATCAAGCTCCAGAGGAAAATTGTTTGCAAGTATTGAAAGGTTGAATGGACATTTTGCATAGGAATTTTCCCGTCTATGCAAATCTTCAAAACTGTATCCAAGACCAGCTTTACATACAGAATGTCCTCACCATCCTGACACAGCAGAGCTCACTACTGTACAATCAGGACAAAGGGCACCTGGGAAGTTCCTGTGGAGAAGAAGCTTTCAAACTTGTGTAATCAGGACCCATATTGAGAAATCCTTTAATTCCCCACAGTAACCAAACTTCCAATCACTCTAATAATTTTGATTTTATACCATCTCATCTCATTCCACCCCATTTTATTATGTTATTTCTCATTAAAAAGAAGTTCAGATCACCACCAATAAATAGATGTTGTGACCCACTAATAGTACAAGTTTCACATTTCAAAAACGTTTGCTATAGAGATTGCCCATGAGAGTTATTAAGGTGACTAATTCTATGTTCTGCTTGACCTTATCAAAAACACTTTTTATTCCTTTATAAACCAGTTGACTCTCTCTCAGTAAGTAAAACAAAGTCTGTATTAAACCATGGCTCAACCATCAAATCTCTAGATGCCCAAAGAAGGACTCTTACATTTCTGGACACTTTTCATCAGATTAAATTGCATACCGTGGACTGAAAGATAATAAATTGAGTACAGAATCAGAGTCTCTACCTTAAAAGGAATAAATAAAAATTAGGAGAATATATTGATGCAAATCTAAATTCGTTTTTAAAAAATAACCCACATATATATCTTCTTATATTAGTGACCCAAGAAGGATATTAACCAAATGAATATTGAGGTTTGAATTCTTTCAAGCAATAGTCTTTGCAAGCTTAATTTTCATATAGTGCTTTACAGTTTAGATGGTATATTAATGTACAGCTATTAGCTTATGAATGCTATCTATTATGAAGATATTTACTATTTTTAAAAGATATTAAATTATAACACCCTTCAATGGAAAATTGATAATTTGCTAATATTTAGAAGTCAAAAATTTCCTTCCAAGTTCCAAGGCATTAATTTAAGATTTCCTTAAAATTAGCTGTCAATCCCAGATGCTTACAAATCAGTAGAGTAGAAAGGTGACTAGTTTCTCCATAAAGTGAGATGTCACAAAATGGATCATAATTCAAAGACGGAAACCCAGTGGATTCTCTGCTCAGAGGATGGAATCCATTGCTGCTGGAATCCCAATATCTGACATAGCACACCTGACCAGAATGGGAAAGGGAAAAACATCTTAGCTGGAAATCTTAGCAAGGACTGAACACAGCACTGGTAGACAGTGGGCTTGCAAAATGAGTCATGGCAGTAATTGTGGAATTGAGAATTATCTTGAGCGGTATTGGAAAAAGTACTGAGGAAGTGGCTTGAAGGAGAGGACTGATAGAAGCTGATGCTAAGCAAGTCCCAAGGACTCAGGTAAAGTTTCCAGAATAACAGCCATCAGACCAGATAGTTGAAAACATGATTTTGGTGAAGTCTTCTTTAGGTAGTGGTCTGGAAAACAATGTATCACCTTATATTCTTATCTTTTATGTCTTACTAGTGGGTGTATATCTACACATGATGATGTCAATGAACTTATTACATTAATGAAATTATCGGCAGAAATATGTCACATACATTAATATTTAGCTGAATGTTCTATGGTAAGGGAGACTCACTTATATGTTATAAAATTTATAAAATGTTTTATTTTTATAAAATATTTTTATCTTATTAAAGAAATTATTAAACATAACTCTCGCCATTAATTCTCAAAACATTGAATTAAAATATGTGCCAGGACTAAGCGTCTAGTCCAACCAAAGTCAACTGCATGTCTAAAATTAGACCTCCAGAAATACTCTAATAATATGGTTTTTATCACTATAATTTAAACTAATTGCCACCCGTGTTTCTAGAAAACTTTTAAAATATATCACATGAATTGAAAGGCACTGTGGGAAACCAAAGAATTAAAAATTCACACAGCTTGCCATTAAGATACTTAGTATCACATTAAGAAAATTAATAGCTAAGCACATAGAACAATAGAGCAATGAATCAGAAGGACTTCTGTAGTCATTGAGTTAGCACCTTTTGAGCAACCCTCGTGTGTCAGGCACATACTGGGTAATGACCAAAAAAAAAAAAAAAATAGATTTCTGACTTCAGAGAGGTCAGTGGCATTACCAGGTCTAATCACTAGATCAATAATAATCTAAGGCGTCCATGCCAAAGTTGGTTTTAGTACACAGAGCTGCTGACGCTGATAACAGGTTTGTCCTGGCCAAAGTCATGTTCTTCTACTCCTGACTTCTTAGCTTTGCTGTTTCATGCTAACTTTCCCCCTTGACTTCAATAAATTTTCAAACCAAAATGAGCTCTTGTAAAAATTAATAGCATCATACCTCATGTGAAAAGTCTGGGAAGTTCTCACTCTCTCACCATACAAATATATAGCCCAGTCCCACAAATTACACAGATAATCCAAGTAAAAACATGCACAAGAAAACATGATTCACGTGGGTCTGCTCTGTTCACTGCTGCATACT
Organism: Tarsius wallacei; assembly: GCA_963574415.1. Lineage (NCBI taxonomy): Eukaryota > Metazoa > Chordata > Mammalia > Primates > Tarsiidae > Tarsius > Tarsius wallacei. The sequence continues at coordinate 3,008 of CAUYQG010251478.1, forward strand.
CAGTGCTTTTATAGAGCATGGTTCAAGTCTGAGCTCCCAGAGTGTTTCCTGAATGCATAAGGGAATGGATGTTTTGATGAATGAAGATTTGGACCTCTTCAGAAAGTTTCTTAATCCATGTTTACATCATGAGAGGATTGTGCCAGGCACTGTGCTAAATGCATGTAGTATCTAATTCAATCAACATAGTAAGCTAATCAGGTAAGTAATCATAGAATGCTCATCTTATAATAACCAGGCTTATCTAATTGAAGTTATTTGCCCGAGATCAGAGAAAAAAATTAAGATTTGAATTCAGGCCCACCTAACACCAATGGGCCATTATATTCACTACTTTAAATTCATATTTTCTTTACAAATGTAGATTCAGGTAGAATGTATTGTTTTGTGTGTTTTTAATAGTACTAAACAACTGACTTGTCTTTTAAAACCTGTTTTGCAATATTTGGGTCTTATTCCATCCACTAAGTTTCAGTCCCTTTAAAAAGAAGGATCATGCTTTATTTTGACTTCATTTTCTCCATAACATCCAGCATGATGCTTTATGCTTAGTAAGACTCTAGTGATTGTGTAAATCAATCAGTCAGTCAAGAAAAACAAAAGCAGCAATGGTTGAAAATTCAAAATACAGATACAAGAAATAACAAATTATCATTGCAGGTATAACTGTATGCTCAGTAATGTACAACCTCATTTGGAGTTGGTTTTATGTAAACAGCTAGGTGAGGGACTGCAGTGTATACAAATACTCTGTAAGAATCCACCATATTCAGAGACTCCTAAAACAAAATCAAGTAAAGAATACAGAACCTGCATTATATTTTTCAAAACTTTCCATTTGTGTTATTCCTGGAGCTGATTTTTTTTTTTTTTTTTTTTAGAGAATGACTCTAATTTTAACCAATACATTTAGAAGTCAATTTGCATGTCACTGGACCTTTTTCCAGCATTCTTGATGTTACCAAATCTCTGCGTAATTGCCCAAAGCCACAGATATAGCCAGAATATCCTACCTTTTGTTTAAAAATAATTTGAGAGAAAAAGTCATTAATGTTAAAAAAAATCAATAAGCATCACAATAAAACCTATCAATTTGTGACAAAGAATAGTATAAAACTGAATGCGGCCGGCACAGTGGCTCACATCTATAATCCCAGCACATTGGGAGGCCAAGGTGAGAGGATTGCCTGAGCCCATGGGTTTAAGACCAGCCTGGGCAACTTGGCAAGACCTCATCTCTACAATAAATCAAGAAAAATTAGCCGGGCATGGTGGCACATATCTGTAGTTTCAGCTACTTAGAAGACTGAGGCGGAAGGATCACCTGAACCCAGCAGGTCAAGGCTGCAGTGGTCATAAGCATGCCACTGCACTCTAGCCTGGGTGACAGAGTGAGACTCCAACTCAAACAAAACAAAACAAAATAAAACAAAACAAAAAACTGAATGCATGCATGTCATGGGAACAGAGAATGAATGAAAAAAACTGCTAAAAGCTTCTTGCTGCAGTCACTTCCCCTGCCTCCATTCTAGTTATCAATTTATTCCCATTTTTATCCTCCATGACTCTTCCAGACCTCTACAAAAAGTACTCTGAGTTTGATGTCTTTTTTTCTTCATTATCCACTCATTCTTTGTTGGTCATCATTACTTCTATTCTATTCTACCAAAGGGCTTGGTCAGAGGACCACAAAGGCATCCTAATGAACAAACTTAATAGTTTTTTCTCATTCCTAAATTTACCTCTCCTCTGTAAACTGTGTGCTATTGGACTATTTATCTCCCCTCTCCTTGAAACTCTCTTTTCCCTTGTTGTGAAACTATTTATCTGACAAGGCATCATCCTGGATCTACTCCATCTGTCTCAACACAGGTTCTCTGTTTCTATTGCTTTCTATTTAGTCCTCAAATATAGGCATCCTTCAAGATGGAATACAATGTTCTTTTTTATTTAAGTTCCGTATTCCCTTGCAGGATGATTGAGTCTACTTTCATATTTTTTCACTATTAATTTGGCAAACAATTGAAACATTTGCATTTGAGGCCAGGCACTGTGGCTCACACCTATAATTCCAGCACTTTGGGGGACCAAAGGTGGGAGAATTGTCTGAGTACAGGAGTTTGAGACCAGTCAGGACAACATAGAGAGACCACATCTCTACAAAAAATAAGAAAATAAGCTGGGCATGGTGGTGTGCATCTGTAGTTTCAACTACTTGGGAGACTGAGGCCGAAGAGCTGTGATTCTGCCACTGCACTCCAGCTTGGGTAACAAAGGGAGACCTACACTAAAAAAAAAAAAAAAAAATTGCATTTGAAATCTTAACTAGCCTTCTAAGAAAAATTCTGTTAGCTAATTCCTGGGCATATATTGCCATATTTCTTATTTCACTATTGATATTTCAAATATAGCTTGTTAAAATTTGAACTTATGGCTGAATCTCTTTATTGGAATTAATACAAATCATTATATCAGTTACTCTCACTCAAAATTGTAGTATTAGTCTGATAGTTATTGTCTCCTTAATCTTCACAACTAACTCAACTGGTCTGTACTAATTATACAATGTTCCACACAGCTACTATATCTTTCTATGTCTATTGTGCTGTCTTATGTAAGTCTGTGTGATCTTTTGCTAGCCAATATTGCAGTAATCTCCCTGTTTCTAATAGATTTTCACATCAGACTAGTTTTTGCATTGAATCAAAAATAGAGTAAAAAATGATTCTTAAGATATCATTTGAAATATGACAAACTGAGTCCTTAGGCGTTGTATGATTTTAACAGTTGCCTTCTTAAACAGTTCAGGTAGCACCATTCTTCCTATTGAAGACATTCAGTGGTTTGCCAATAATAAAAACAGTAGTAATTATTTACTGAAAACTTAGTGTTTGTTACGACACACGATACATACTTTTCTTCAGAAGCTAAAAATTGTGGGCCAAGCTAGACTTACATTTATTCATCATTCATTCATTTCAAATATTTATTGAGTATCTCTGTGCATTAATGACTGTTCTGTGGTTCTTTTGCTTGTTTTATTTGGTTTTTTGAGTTAATGTCTCAATCTCTCACCCAGGCTGGAGTGCAGTGATGCAATCACAGCTCACCACAGCCTCAAACTCCTTGGCCCAACAGATCCTTCGGCCTCAGCCTCCCAACTAGCTAAGATTTCAGGCATAAGCCTCTGTAACAGACTGTTCTGTGTTTTCTTTAACTGACATATATTGATTGCCCATGTATTTTTTAAGATTTTGAGCAGGTTTTCAACATTTTAAAATACAGAGACTAAGATATCTTGCTTCTTTCATTTTTTAAAATATTATAAGGCATAGCCTGACTCCTGCAGGACAACAATCTACTAAATCTTTAGATTTTCCTTTTGCCCTGGGAGATTGTCTCCAGCTTTCTGCAGTTCTGCACTCTCTTGCAAACTGAACACTAATGCCATTAGAATTTTTCAATGTGCTTGCACAGTTTTCTATCCTAAAGTTTAGAAAGTAGCACCATATTTTTTGAGCCCTGGTCTCTGTCAAAAGTGAAAAACATTACTGAGTAGGCTCTGTTTTAAAAATATATGAGTGAGAGACTACTTCTTAGTGAATGAAGACCATTTCTCCATGTTGGATACACTAATCAAGCGTGTCTGTGTGGGAAAAAAATCATCTTAAAGTACCATCTGAAATATGACATACTTAGTCCTTGAGTATGGATCTCTTTTACTCATTTTTATAAAGTCCCTGGCTCTTCCTTCTGTTTAAGTATGTGATCTGAGATTTGCGTGATATATCTTACTGAATTTTCACAAGTCTTTATGCTAGGTACCAGTGATCAGATAAAGCAAATAACATGCCCAAGGACACACAGCTATTAATTTTTGAAGCAAGGACTCAAGCTTAACTCTGTCTGAATACCAAACCCAGTAGAGTTCTTTCACGTGATAATCAGTGCTTTGGTTCTAAGCTACTTTTGTTGTTTCATTTCTTACTGCACCCCAAATTGTTCACCAATTGCCCCTTATATTGAGTTTTTATATACTTTTGCTTTTGTTCGTGCCACTGCTCTCTTTTTAAGATGCTTGACTCTATCCAAGCCTCCTCCTTCATTCTTTCAGAAGTGATTCTCTGCTCTACAAGAGTGGTACTTAGATTACAACAACCATTTCTCTCCTCATATCACGGGCCCTCATTTATGTTTGTTTCCTACCATTTAAGCATGAACTTCATTAATTCAGGAAGTCTGCTTTCAGTAGATTTTGCTTTTAATTTAGTATAGCATCTAGCCCGTTTTTGAAAATTGCATACTAGGTACTCCAGTAATATTTATTGCATTCTACTTAATATAATTAGAAAGGATTGTCTGGATATCAATGTTTTAAATAAATATTTTTACAGTATTGTTCTCCTTTCTAACTTTATGGCAATTAATACATATAGAAATACCTGTTATACAACATAATTATTTTACTTGTAAATCTCTACTTCATTAATAAACAATAGATGACATTCTGATAGGGCTAGGCATGGACATTACATTTGGGGTACATGCTTAGCTTATAACAGATATTTAATGAAATGTGATTGTTGTGTGAGTAAATCAATATTGAAATGTACAGGTAAGCATTACTAGTTTAACATCAATGTTGGGCTCAAAAAGTGTTTGTACCTTTTTGCCATTCTTTCATCTTTTCACTTAAAAAATAGGAATATAGTATACTCAAGCTGATGACTTTCTGAGACGTTCTGCAATTGGCTTTTCCTTATGAAAACAATGTTGCTAAGCAACACGTGTGCATTAGTATATTTCTCCTAAAACCATCTATAATGAGAACAGTCCAGGATTTTTCACTTGTAATCATTAGAGTCTCTTGAGAAATAAACCATAACATAGTCACTAAGTTTCGCTTTGTAGTTTACATGGAATTTAATGGAAGATGAGTATTTCATTGACCCCCCCCAAATACACAGGTGATTGCTATTAGGGACAATTCCAGAGAGCAAATTGAGTATGATTAATGCCACACCTCAGACATTACATCCGTCGCTGGTCTTCATTATGTTGCCTAACTCTAATCTACACAGGTTCCTGCCTTACAATGGCTGTGGCTCTCTGCAAAGCTCATAGAAAATCATGTTTGCTATAGAGATACAAAATCCCTTTCCTTCAAGCTCAAGTGTCAAAAATCAACTGACTGACAAATCTCTCTCTAGAATATTGGTGTACACTAAAGCTCTGAGATGTTTCCTCAAAGAAAGAATGTTTTTATATTAAGGTTTTACATTTGTAACATTGTCTTTTCTTTTTGTCGGCTAAGACATACAGGCTGCCATGATACCTTCTCTATAACAGGAGTTATGTTGCAGTAGTTTTAAAAATTCTATACTCCTTAATAACTAAAAAGAAATAATTTTTGCTAATAAATATTTTTTGAGCTATTAAACAGTATTCTAGGACTCTTTTCTAAGTGCCCTCATTATTTTTGATCTGTCATTGATTGTCATAGGAATTGCTCTTAGTAAGGTCTAAAAGATCTTTAGAAACTAGTAGTGAAGTACAACCACATAATGCGTGTAAGACTTGGAAAACTAGGTCGTGCTCATTTTAATTATCAGCAGTTTCTACCTCAATAGAAATGTCAATCTTCAAAGAGTATAAGCTTAGAAAAAGTGAATGGAAAGTTTGGAGAGTTTTACTCCAATCATAAAATTACTCTTAGTTGGCCTATAAATATTATTTAAGTTAGAAACTCCCAGCCAACTTCAAGTTTTTTTTTTTTTTCAGAATAATATGAAAGACTAGGAGCAGTCTTGAAAAATATCCAAGGATCAACAGAGTAATGAGGAAAAGAGGGAGTGAATGGAAGGCTTCAGAAAATGATTTGAAAAATTTCAGTACTGTAGTAAGAGTAAACCATTGTAATACGCCCCTTTGTGTACAGGAGGAATCACTGCAGTCTTCTTAGTTTGGTCAACAAAAAGAAAATGGTACAGAAATGCCTAAATACATGTCTGTACCAGAAATTTCTAGAAGCTCGTGAATTGTGAGAAAAATATACAGATTCTTTCCACAATCATAATTTTTTGCCTTAAAATACTGTCTTCTTTATAACTCTGCTTAATAAACATTTTATTTATGTGTTACATCTGCTGCTCAGATCGTTTGTCCTCTAGTAAAGCCCAACCATTTTTAGCACAGAGTGGCTAGACTTTACCAGACAGTATTGCAAATTAGGAAAATGTTCTGTGAAGGGGAAGCTGCTTTTTATCTTTTTCAGAGTTTGCCCTCTTTTTGAATTATCTTTTAAAATTTTCTCCTTCTAAACACCGGGCCTATCTCCCATGAATAGATTCTTCCTGAAAGCATTATTGCATTATTGCAAAGCTGACCTTCCTTAGAAGTTCACAGTTAGGATTTGAGGCATTCTATATCCCATGATAAAAGAGAGAAGGGTTATAGGAAGATGAGAGAAGATAAGAGTGCTTGCTTACTTGAGTGCTTTCCCTTTACCATATTCCATTAGAGGGAGTCCCATTATTATAATCTGAAACTTATGAATTTTTCTCCATTAAAGTGACTTCTTTGTCCATTATCTACATAGACTTATAGTTCTTGATTAACAGCCACACACAAAGTACTATTGCTATCTACCCACCTAAAATTAGACGTATTTTTAAAATATTTGTCACAGGTACATATTCACTATTGGCTTACACTAAAGTTGCCTTGATTTTTCCAAGGTATATTCAAGTAAAAACTGATCATCTTAATCAAGATCCTTACTTTATTCTAGCTTCCAGAATTCTGTTGAGTTTTACCAACTTATGCTCAAGCAGTGAATTATGCTAATTAACCAGTGAAGACTACAAACTTAAGCTCTCTCGGCACACAGTTTATCCAAAATATCACTCCTAATTCCTGCTTTCTGACAACAGCAGGATATCGTAAAAAGAATAAACATTGATTTTGAATTAAAAGATTTAAATCCTAACTTTACCACCCTAGTTGTGAGGTCTTTGACAACTCACTAAATCTCACTGTTTCTATTATTCTAATCTTACAGTGGAATAATAATGTTTTCAGAGTTTATGTGAGATAGTCAAAGTATCTGGCTCAAATTATGCAATGGATAGCTACGCTATTTTGGTATATAATATTTCTATTATTATACTTGTTTCTTCTAAGCTTCTTAGTATCCTTAATGCCAGCCCACCATCTCATTTCTCCTCTCTACAACTATTCATTTCTTCATATTAATTTTATTTTATAGGTTCAATAATTTATAAAGGCACTGATAAACTTTCAGGACCTTTTATTCAACATAAAAAATAGAATATCAGAGAACAATTGCACTGAATGAGAACTAACTGTTATATACAATTTTACTTAGTTCTAGAAATTTATAAATATTTACAAGTCCTAATCATGAAACTTTGCAGTTTGATAAGAACTTCACTTGTATAAACAGGAGTTTATTAAACTTACCAAAGGCAGGATTTTAGACACTAGATGAAAGGTGAATGTTGTGATTAATTCCTAGTGAGCAATCGGGTGAATATGAGAAACTAGCGAACATCTTCCAACTGTGTTATTGTTTCCCAATCTTTTTATAATAAGAGTGAAAGCAATTTAGGCAAATATTTCTTCTGTTTCCTCTGCATTTCTCATTTTGATTTTTAAAGACTCAATTCTCTTCCTTTGGAGATTCAAAAATGCATAAGAAGTGATATGTGTGAAATTATATCTTCAAAATTTCACTGAAACTAGCTGATGAATACTTAAGCTGAAACAATCCACTTTAATGCTTTCCAACTCATATACGAAATATTTTTTAATATTTTTCTGGTTTTAGGTTAGATTCTCAAAAACGTTTCAGTCACATTATCCCCATTCGACGTGGTATATAACCCTCTTGATATTGACACAGAAGAAGATGAACAAAAATCTGTTAAATGACCCGTAGGGGTAGTCTTCACGAACAAGGAAGGAAACTGAAAGTCAAATAAAAGTATACATATGCACTTGTTCAAACGCCAACACTATTGTTAATATTTACCAAAGAAGAGGTCTTTTCTGATACCTGTAGTTTCTGTCCAAGTTGTCAAAGAATAATTTGTTGATTATGTATATTTTATTATCTCCCTTTAATTTAAAAATATACCATTACTATAGGAAGAATTTAGACAGGTAAACATGTTGGAAAGGAATTTTTGTTTGTTTTAGTAAATAAAGTGTTTTATAAGAAGTTTGGAGGAAAGAATGGCAAATGTGGATAAAAGAGAGAAAATAAATTACCTAAAGTATGTATAATGAAGAAATAAATAGGACAAATAAATTAAATGAGGGAGTCCAAGGGTATTCCTGAGTATTCTTGACAGCTATTGCCTTGTGAAGAAAGACACAAGAAGAGGCATTTCTAGCATACTGCTAAACAGAGAAATTGGAACCATTTCCCCTGAAAACTGGAACAAGACAAGGATGTCCACTTTCACCCCTCCTGTTCAACATAGTTTTGGAAGTTCTAGCTAGAGAAATCAGAGAAGAGAAGGTGATCAAGGGTGTCCATATAGGAAAAGAGGAAATCATGTTATCCCTCTTTTTGCAGATGACATGGTTCTATACCTCAAAAACCCAAGAGAATCTGTCAAAAACCTCCTTGCACTAATAATGGACTTTGGCAAAATCTCAGGATATAAAATAAATGTGCAAAAGACAATTTCATTTCTATATGCCAATAATGAACAAACAGAAACCCAAATAAAAAGCACAATTCCATTCACAATAGTCACAAAAAAATGAAATACCTTGGCATCTTCCTAACCAGAGACATGAAAGATCTTTACAATGAAAACTACAAAACACTGCTCAAAGAAATCAAAGATGACACAAACAAGTGGAAAAATATTCCATGCTCATGGATTGGAAGAATCAACATTGTTAAGATGTCCATCTTACCTAAAGCAATCTGCAGATTTAACGTAATAGCCATCAAATTACCAGCAACATTCTTCTCAGACCTAGAAACAACAATACGGGAATTCATATGGAAACATAAACGACCATGAATAGCCAAAGCAATTCTCAGCAAAAAAAAAAAAAAAAGCAGGAGGTATCACACTTCCAGACTTTAAACTTTATTATAAAGCTACAGTAATCAAAACAGCATGGTATTGGTACAAGAAGGCACATAGACCAATGGAATAGAATTGAGATTTCAGAAGCAAAACCTCAATTTCTCAACCAACTCATCTTCAACAAAGCCTCCACCACCAACTACCGGGGAGAGGAGAACCCATTCAGTAAATAGTTCTGGGAAAACTGGCTTACTACATGCAGCAGATTGAAACAGGAGCCCTACCTATCCCCATACACAAAAATCAACTCTTAATGGATTAGAGACCTAAACATAAACCCTCAAACTATAAGAATCTTAGAAAATGCAGGAGACACTCTTACAGAAATTGGAACTGGCAACCAATTTCTGATCAAAACCCCAAGTGCCCACACCATAAGAGATAAGATAGACAAGTGGGACCTTATCAAACTGACAAGTTTCTGCAAAACCACCAAGAAAGCAGGGAGATGACCCACAGACTGGGAAAAAATATTTGCTAGCTCTATGTCTGACAAAGGCCTAACATCTAGGATCTACAAGGAACTCAAACGTGCTGAAAAGAAAAAAAAACAAACCCCCATTACAAAGTGGGCAAAAGATATGAACAGACAATTCTCAAAGGAAGACATCCGAACAGCCAACAGACATATGAAGAATTGTTCATCTTCACTAGTCATCAAAGAAATGCAAATTAAAACTACACTGAGATATGACCTAACTCCAGTCAGAATGGCTATCATCAATAATTCAAAAAACAGCAGATGCTGGAGAGGATGTGGTGAAAAGGGAACACTTCTACACTGTTGGTGGGAGTGTAAACTATTACAACCTCTGTGAAAAACAGTGTGGCTATTCTTAAAAGTTCTAAAAATCGACTTTCCATATGATCCTGCAATCCCCCTCCTGGGAATACACCTGGAAGAACTCAAATCAATCTATAAAAATGATACCTGCACACGTGTGTTTATCACAGCATTGTTCACAATAGCAAAAACATGGAACCAACTGTGCTGCCCATCAAAAGAGGACTGAATTTAAAAAATGTAGTACATATACACAATGGAATATTATGCAGCCATAAAGAAGAACAAATTCATGAACGTCACAGCAACCTGGATGGACTTGGAGTCTATAATACTGAGTGATTTTTCACAGAAACAAAGAACTGAGTATCACATGTTCTCACTCATAAGTCGACCTTGAATAGCTATCATTATACCATAAGAAAATAATTGACAGTAGCGGGAAACTGCAGGGGTGTGAGGGGGGTTAGGGAGTGGGATTAGCTGTAGTGGGAATCTGCCTGGGGAAGGGAGGGCACATCCATCAACAAGGATACCTGCACAATGAGTATTTGTATACCTAACCCTGAAGTGTACCTCACAATTTTAAAATAAAAATTTAAAGGTGGAAAAAAAAAGAAAAGGCATTTCATGAAGTACAGGGACTTTCTTGCTTTTTCTTCATATATGGGGGGGGGTACCCAAAAAATCCTGGAATTCATTTATAAAAAAATGTGTTTATTCTTTCATGTGTAAACTTCAGTCACCTTTAAAGTACCCTCTGTTTGATGCAATATACCTATCAAGACACTTTTTTCACTACTCAAAAACAGTTTTGGAATTTGTCCATTGTGATACCCTTTAGTGCTTCTGCCATTCTTTTGTTTCACCTCTTCCACATCATCAAAATGTTTCACTTTGAGGACAATTTTCATCTGGAGAAACACACAAAAAAAGTTGTTTAGGGCGAGATCCGGTGAATAAAGAGGGTGGAGCACCGGGGTCATGCTGTTTTTAGTTAAAAACTGCTGAACACTCAGCATGGCATGGTGTGGGTAGGCACATTGTCATGATGGAAGAATCAGTCACTTGTTTGCCACAACTCAGGATGTTTCTTCCACAAATTGTGAGGAACAACAGTGCTAGCTGGTACACTGATACCAATGGGTTCCTAAAACACTTGCCTAGCAGAGGAAGCCTGTTCTACAAGGACTTGCCCTCCAAAAGATAATTCCAAATTTTGGGGTTTCCTCCATATAGATATACACACACACACACATATACATATATATATATATATATATATATATATATACACACACACACACACACAAATATATATATATATAATGAAATTTTCAGTGTAAAATTAAAAGGTGGAATTTTTATTAAATTCAAATGAATTGGTCTTAGGTAATTAGATTTGAGGTCAACTAGAATAACTAATTGTTAAGCATTATAAAGCAAACTAATAAAAAAATGTTCACTTGTTTCTTCGTGAAATATCAATTCATGAAGGGAATAAAATGTCTTAAAAATAAAAATCAATTGTAACCCAAGTTATTTCAAGTAATAAATTTAAGTGCCCATTAGATTCCTCAGTAAACACTGAAGAACAACTATTTTTTATGATTTTGTATTTTATGTAAAGCTGGAGACTGTTTTGGCTTGAAACTTGTATTATTTTCTTACAGATCTTATAAGCCACCTGTTACATAACCAGAAAACTAATGAAGACAGATAATCAACATTATAGGAGTGTCTGTAAAGATAAAAATAAAATCTAAAAAAACCATATATTATCTAATAATTTGTACTAGTAATAAGCATTCTTAGCCACTTGTTTCAAAACAAAATGACTGAAGTCCTTTAAAAGTTATTTGACTTTATTTTGTAAGCACTATTTTAATATTCAAAAAGAAATTCTTCTCAATAGTAATGACAAAAATAAAATCACAGAATGTAAAACTATTTGGGGCATAAAACTTATGCAACATTCATATTCTATAGATACAAAGAATAAGTTTGATGAACTATAGAAACATATGCCTGACATGAACATGACCTATAAATTATGTATGATGTACCATTCTTTGGAATAAAAGTTAAAAAATTAACTCCCCCAATAAAGACACTATGAAAGTCACCATAGACAATTTCTGGGTGACTAGGAAAGAAAAAAAGAGATATGCTTTTGTTAGAAGCTAAAAGATTATTGCCTCATATACATAAGTTGAATTAACTTTGAAAGAAATTCAGTCATTATCATCAGGTGACTATGGGAACAACATGCATTATTCCTAAAAAAAGAAATTATCGTTCATTTAGAAGGCTCAATCAACACCAAAGAAGCATGATTCTCAGAAATTGTTGCTTGTTGAAACAATAATAGGAACATTAAAAGAACAAATACAGAGGGGAAAAAAGTAATGCCCCACCAGATCATTGTAAATGCCACACACTGAATGCTGAAATCAAGGTCAAACAACATTAAAGAGCTATTGCACAAACATTACACCATAGTAAATGAGCTGCTGGTGAAATTGACTTTCTAAACCGGAGAATGAGCATAATCAAAAGGTTCAAATAGGTTGCATATGATGCCAGACTCTTGATGTTTCTTGCTATTATATCTTATATTTTTTAGCTTATCTATCTATCTATCTATCTATCTATCTATCTATCTATCTATCTATCTATCTATCTATTTTTGAGCCAGTCTCTCACTCTGTTGTTCAGGTTGGTGTAGTGGTACAAAAATCAATTTCATCCTCCTGGGCTCAAGCAATCCTTCCGCATCTGCCCCTAAGTAGCTAG
>CAUYQG010251487.1:0-21082 GCA_963574415.1 Tarsius wallacei
CAGCATTCTTCTCAGACCTGGAAATGACAATACAGGAATTCATATGGAAACATGAACGAGCCAGGCTCTGTGGCTCAGCCTATAATACCTTGCTTTGGGAGACTGAGGTGAATGGATTTGCCTGAGCCTGCGGGTTCGAGACCCGTCTGGGCAACTTGGAGAGACCTCATCTCAACAATAAATGAAAAAAAAATTGGCCGGGCGTGGTGGCGCGCGCCTGTAGTTCCAGCTACTTGGAAGGCTGAGGTGGAAGGATCGCCGGAGCACAGCAGGTCAAGGCTCCGGTGGCTGGGAGTGTGCCACAGCACTCCAGTCTGGGCAACAGAGTGAGACTCCAACTCAAAAAAAAAATGTTAGTTCATAAAGCCAAACAAAGACAGGAACTGTCTCAGATTCAAGAAGACTAATGAGTCTTAGATGCAAAAAGAATTTGACCAAAAAAAAAAAAAAAAAAAATCAGTGGGACTACTGGCAAAATCTGAATACAGTATATAGACTAGTTAATTGCAATGTGCTAGTTAATATCAATTTGCTAATTTTGATAACTCTGTTGTAGGTAATCTAAGGCAATAACAGTTGCTGAAGCTGGGCAAAGAGTATATGAAAATAATTTCACTAATTTTTGTAACTTTTTAACAAGTCCCAAATTATTTCACAATGAAAAGCCAAAATAAAATTTAAAACTTTATTGAGTAAAACACAGGATAGGAGATCAAATTCTGGCCCATATCAGCTTAAAATTTTTTTCATACTTTAGGCCAGTTATTTCACCTATATGTATGCAAGTTCATTACGCATAAAATAAGTGGCTTAAACTATATTTATGAAGTCCAAATTGTTCTCTGAGACAGCTTTAGGACAGGGCAGGGAAGTTAAACAAGTAAGCAGTCCTGGCTCTATCACCCCTCAGTCAGTGCAATCCTGCTTCTTTTGCCTGCCTTATCTGGATAACTTCATTTAAACAGAGGATTCTGCTACTGAAAAAGGTAGCTTGCAATATTATTTAGCATAAAAAGGGAACCAACTACTGACACAATATGGATGAAGCTCAAGAACATTATGCTAAGTGAAACAGGCCAGACACAAAAGAGTACATATGATTTCATTTATATGAAGTTCTAGAACAGGTAAAACAAATGTGTCTATTGCATATATTGCATTTATATTTATATATTTTATATAATATATTATGATGTATGATATAATAATATAAATCATATTAGTTGTTTGGGGCAAGGGATAGGAGATTGGGAAGGAGCACATGATAATTTTCTGGGGTGATAAAAATATTCTACTTTTTTACTGGTGTGGTGGTTACATAGATGTATATATTTGCTAAAACTAATGGAACTGTATACTTTTAATAGATACACTTTATTGTATTTAACTTATACTTTAATAAAGTTGACTTTAAAAATTCATCTCAAATCTCTTGCATCAAGGGCAATTTCTGGTTTCTGATTCATTAAACAGACCACCTCTGCTTTGTTTACTGCAAATTTCAGTACCAAGATAGCAAAAGCAGCATGAAAAAAAGGAAGAACAAAACCATGACCAAGCTGAGACTACACCAACCAAACAGCCAAAAGTTATATTACAAATATTTTATCACATACCTTATAGAAGAAATACTGTACAAGGTGTGCTATTCTTACATAATATAGATGTCCATGAGCCAATAGCAGTTTCTTTAAGTGTTTAAACTTTGGAACAGAATAATCACTATTCCTGGCTGCTTGGCGACCTTCTTTGCCTTTAATACCTAAAAGAGAATATTTCTATAGAAGGAGTATTTTATAGAATAAAAAGCCTCCTGACGTTATATTTTCAATTTGCTTTAATGTTATAGTTCAATTGTATAGTTTAGCTTTGCTTTTTGTTTTTAACCGAAAAAGAGTTTTCTTTAATAGTGACACCAAGAGTTACCCAATAAAAGTAAAACTAAGTTTAACTGATAACTTCTTATTTGTAACACATAGTATAAAACAATTAAATAGGAGTATCATTTCAGTAATCAAAAGGGAAAAATTATCTGGAGGAAAAAATTCAACCTAAAAATTATTTTTAAGACACTCAGTAAGTACTCAATTGTGCATGATAGTAGACTAGCCGCTATTTTAATAAAGGCAACTCAGAGACCTGGAGTTTGTGGTCTAGGAGCTTAATAAGATGGTTAAATATTTTCATTGAATAAAACCGACTAGCAGCCAAAGCATTTCATGGATCAATCAGTTTTAGGACATTTCCATACTAGATAACCAATGAGTAGAACTTAGCTTCATACTAAATAGAACCATTTCCAAATGGAAAGAAGAATTTGGGAATCAAGACTTCAGTATAAAAATTCTCAAGATACTAATTCTATATTTGCCCTCATCCCCCTGCCAAAATTTTTTTTTTGCTGAGGTGTTAGGTGTGTTGTTTCACAGCAGCCTGACAGGAAAAAAAAATGGTACAGGTGGCAGAAAAGCTGTTGTTGCACGTCAACATATAAATTCAACAGTACGGGCCAAACAACCCATAAATAGTGTCATGTTGAAAACGAGTAAACCAATTATCATTTCTTAGCCCCAAACAGTTGAAAATCTCAAAAGATATAGTGCAGCAACATAAATTGGCAGTCTGGCCAGGGGTGGAAAATCAATAAAATTTCATGCATGCTGTCAAAGTAAAAGCTAAACACAATCAATTGTGCTGCCCGGAGGTTTGGGAAATTCACGTTACTTGGCTAATCTAAAAATATCCTCTAACTTTGTATTGCTACATTTCCACCAGGGGTAGGATATTAGGATGGGCATGCTCCATAATCAGATGAGGCTCTTCATGTAATTAGCAATTATTATTCCAAAATTCAAATTCAAGATGAGCAACCAAAACAATCTCTCTTGGATATAAGACCACTCTACCTAAAAGCAATACTGATACCTTACAGTTGCTATTTAATTAGATGTTTCTTACCTATTCCCACATGGGATTCCAAGATCATACTAACATCATTGGCACCATCACCTATGGACAGAGTTATTGGGCTGCCTTTTAAATTCTTCACCATTCTGACAATCTAAATATTAAATACAAAAGAGGTATTAAAAAGGTCAAAGAAGAATATGAGATGGTTATTTTTAATTGTTTTTTGTTTTTTCCTCATATTTTCTATCCACAGTTGTTTGAATGCACAGATGCAGGACCCATGGATTACAGAGGGTCAACTGCATATACTATAGTCTCAAATGCTCAGATGCAGAACATAGCCATTCAAAATGTAACAACAGCACCCACTTGTTTTTAGTTCTGTACACATATGAACTATCAAAACCTTGCCTCTCATGCATATTAGAGGTCAAGACGTTTACCCCTTTTGTTATTGCATCATGTATCCTTTCAGATCAGATGTTCAATGTGTAACAGTGGAGACAAGAAAGCTGATCTGGGATAACATGTACAGGGCCACCAAGAGAAAAGTCAGAGAACAATGTTTTTGGTTACTTTTTACTCTCTCCTCTCTGCTAACACTCTCACCTTCCCTAGGAACACTTCAAACCTTATTCCCAGGAACTTATCTAAAGCTAAATTCTTGCAACCATTTGGCTTCCATCTAAACTTTAATAAATCTCTCACTGCTCAACATGGTTTGATCTCTCCTCTAGGTATATGTATTTTTAAAGGAGCACATTAAAGGGGTTGAGATTTGCAGGAAGATGCCGAAGACGTGTGTACAAAACTTGTCATTATTCCCTGAGTGTTCCTTCAATAAAGGATATTGTGTAGCTTAGTACTGTGTTCATGACAGGTATTGAATAAAATGTTCACCCTCAGCATTAAGGCACTTCTGCCTTGGGGTTCTCCAAAAACTTCTTCTGGTAGAGTTATTTGTGGGAAGCATATTATATCATGTAAGCAGCAGTTCTCTTCCCCTATATTTTAGATAATCACTGTTTGATATGTCAACCCTTAAAACCCCTTGAAATCTGCAGTTTTTTAAAAAGTTCAAATAATTCAGTAGCTAAATGATACTTTGCAAAAATTCTGTCCTCAAGATTGTTCTGACCAGTTAACATAAATAAATCAATTTTCAAAATAACTTCAGCAATTGAAAATAGTTGAAGCTAAGACACCCTGCAGTTATTTCTTTAAATATAATTCAATCAGGTTTTAGTTGTATTAAATAGCACACACCCAATTCCATTTAACATAAAAATGATTTAATATAAAAATGACTGAAATGCCAGCTTTTCATCAGTCCTTTACCCTCAACTTGGTTCTATCAGAAATAACCTGTAAGTGAAAGAGTCAAAGACAAAATGAAAGAATTTAAACTAAATTTGTTTTTGATAGGCTACAATACTGGTTAAATAATTGCACTTGTTATATTATGTGTAGTAATGATTTGCAACTCAAGGAAGAAAAACCACACCAGGGGAGGTCTGGGGAAGGCAATAAAATTATCAAAAGTGTCAGCTTCCACATGAAGATATAGATTAAAAAGAGTAAAACTTGTCATTATGAAAAGACAAAAGGATATATAATAATGGATTATAAAATCATGAATGATTAAGACAGGTAAACATGGAGTTTTTCACTGAGTTTCGAGTCAACTGGATTAAGACCATTTCTTCAATCTTTAAAATAAGTTTCATGAAAAAGAAATAGTTTTCCCCCATAACTAGTTATTCATCAACTATAACTGCTTATTATACATTGTGCAAAGCAATGTATTAAGATCCAAAAAAGATATAAGGCTTGGTCACACACCTTAAGAAGCATCTAATGAAGTGGTAGAAATAAGTCACCACGAGTAGAATAATATTAGATAGCCAGATTAATAATACAAGCCAACAAAATATAACATCTGTGCAGGAATGTAAATACAGTACCTGCTGAGAAAATAGATCTTAGCTTGACCAGATCAATAAGTTTTCATATAATGGGCATGGACAGATAGATCTAGAGCCAGTTTAGCAGAGAGTGATATTATGAAAGTGGCAGCAGGTGTAGGAAATACTGGAAGAAAGCAAGACTGTGGGCAAAAAGTTAAGTTAGAGCTGGGTGCTGTGGCTTACGCCTATAATCCCAGCTTTTTGGGAGGCTGAGGTGAGAGGACTGCCTGAGCCTACAGGTTCGAGATCAGTCTGGGCAACATGGCAAGATGTTGTCTCTACAATAAAATAAAATAAAAAAATAGCTGAGTGTGGTGGTACATGACTGTAGTTCCAGCTACCTAGAAGTCTGAAGAGGAAAGATTGCCTGAGCCCAGCAAGTGTGCCATTGTACTCCAGCCTGGGCAACAGAGTGAGACTCTGACTTAAAAAAAAAAAAAAAAAGAAAAGAAAAGAAATCTGGAAGAATAGTAAGTTCTGTCATAGAAAAAGAAGATGTCATGAAAAATGATGGTTGGACTCCAGAGAAAAAAGATTTGGGAGTGATAATGATACCCAAGAAGATGTGTTTGGTAAGCAGCTGAAGAAGTAAAGCAGAGCCCCAAAGATTTGGATTGGAGATAGTGACTTGAACATCACCTATATGGACATGACAAATGAGTAGGTGATATGCTGGAAGAAGTGATTGTAGTGAGAGAAAACAGACTGAGGACTAAACAACAAGGGACGCCATATTCAGGGTGGGAAAAGGAGCATGGGGTCAGGAACTAACATACCTGCCTGGCAGTGAAATAGTCAGAACCCAAGTGAGCAATTTGAGCAACACATACTGAATGTAAGGAAATATGTGTATGTGTGTACATATACAGGGGTAACAAAAAATGTATATTAATTTTTTTTTTTTTTGAGTTGGAGTCTCACTCTGTCACCCAGCTAGAGTGTAGTGGCCACTACTGGCCACTGCAGCCTCGACCTGCTGGGCTCCGGAGACGCTTCCACCTCAGCCTTTCAAGTAGCTGGAACTACAGGTGCGTGCTACCATGCCTGGCTAATTTTTTTTTTTAATTTATTGTAGAGATGAGGTCTCGCTAAGTTGCCCAGGCGGGTGTCAAACCCACGGGCTCAGGCAATTCACTCACCTCAGCCTCCCAAAGGGTGGGATTACAGCTGAGCCACCGAGCCCAGCTTATATTAATTTTAAGAGCTATTATCTATTACTTTTCTTTTCTTTTCTTTTCTTTCTTTTTGAGTTGGAGTCTCACTCTGTCGCCCAGACTGGAGTGCAGTGGCTGCTCCCGGCCACTGCAGCCTCGACCCACTGGGCTCCGGTGATCCTTCCGCCTCAGCCTTCCGAGTAGCTGGAATTACAGGCATGCACTACCATGCCCGGCTGATTTTTTGATTTATTGTCGAGATGAGGTCTCACCAAGTTGCCCAGGCAGGTCTCGAACCCGCGGGCTCAGGCAATCCACTCACCTCAGCCTCCCAAAGCGCGGGATTACAGGTTGAGCCCCCGAGCCCGGCTATCTATTACTTTTCATTTGCAGTAGTCAGAAGTGCCTGGATGCTGATGGTAACCACTTTGAGCACCTCTCTAATTGCAGAAGTCAAACAGGGCTTTTGTTTTTGTATTGAGTACTACAATTTTAATACAGGTTTTTCCTTTCTTAAAATGTATATACATTTTTTGGCACCATGTGTATGTGTGTGTGTCTATGGCTTTCAGAGGCAAGCTTCTGACTAAGGGGACAGACACTGTTAGATACTGTTCTGGTTTAACCTGATTCCCCAGCTAGGGTCAACTGAGGATTTCAAAGTTAAAGAAAAGGAAGAAGAGTCTCTGGGTACAGTGGGGACTGTGAGATAGAAGGCAGACAGAGGAAATGCCCCAAATAGAATGGGCAGTGTGCATGTATTTGTTTGTGTGTTTATGGTGTGTAAAGGAAAGGCCATAGACATAGCTTCCTCCTGTCTAGAGTAATTGGCTAAAGAATCTGAAGAAGCAAGACTAGCACACATGAAAGAATATCCTACAGTGAATATGGAAGTGAAAAGTATGCAACTGAGAATTTAAGTTTCCCTGTACCTAGTGAGTACAAAGAAACAAGGTGAGGCATGTTAATTTGAGTTGCGGAAGTTGGACAGCATACCAGAGGTGGCCCTTGAGTTGGGCTTCATTTTGAGTAAAATTTTTGTTATATCAGGGAAATTCAGAAAGAATTCTAGATAAGGAAATGAAGTGAGAACAGTTTTGGAAGTTGCCCTGAACGTGGCATGTGGAAGAGACACAAAGAGGGAACAAGCAATAGGAGTGGAGAATTTTATGCTGGAAAAGGGAATAATAGTGGGCACGAAGTACATTGAGACACGTTAAGGGACAACCGGGTGAAGCCCCAAGTGCCACACTCAGTCATTTGCCTCTCATCCTAATGGATTATAAAACCACTGAAAGTGTCTTAGAAAGAATATAGGATGGAAAGAGTAGTGTTTTATCCAGACTAATTTTGAAGTGTGGGGAAGAGCTTGAAGGTAAATGGATAAAAGCAAGGAGACCAGTGAGAAGATTACATCAAATAGTCTACATGTAGAGTCGTAAGGGTTTGGACTAAGTTGGTGGTAAATAGTTTCAAAGGATGGTACCAAAATGAGAGCTATGACAAAAGGCAGGACCAATAGGACAGAGTATCTACTACATATGGAGGAAGAAAAGGATCAAAGGTAGTTTTGAGACACAGGGAGCAAAAGAAAAATGGTATTGTAACAGGAATAATGTAAGACAAGGGAAAAAACAAATAAGTCTGAAGAAGAAAACTATAAGATCTATCTTGGACACTAGAATTTAATGTGACAGTGGGAAATCCATATGGAGCTGTCTAGCAGACAGCTAGAAATAGGAGACTTAACAGCAAGAAAATGTCAGGGCCAGAGATTTATCAGTGAGAGTCAGAGAAATGGATGTGTTTATCCAGAGAGAGTCCATAAAGTAAAAAGTAGATAGAAGACTTTGCCTTAGAGAAAACTGACAATTATGGAGAAGAGAGAGGATACTACAAAATAAAAAGACACTAGGTTGCCAAAAAGAAGAAAAAAATGTCAGGACCATGGGCTATCATAGAAACCAAGAAAGGAGAAATTTAAGGAGAACATAATCAATGGTGTCAACTGTAAATGAGAAATGAGAAAGAGAATGAAAGATAGTACAAGGGATTGGGCCAGGTCTGCTGATAGGCAAGCCAACAGAGTAAGAAGAGCAGAAAGAACATATGGGGTTAACGTCATAGGGGACCTAGGAGTAGTGAATGGAGTCAGCAGGCATGAAGTACTCATTAGAGAGAATTCTGGAAAGTGAGGAACTGGACAGCCAGCTTGAGGGTACAACAAAGTATAGCATAGGTTGAATTCAAAATAGGGGGAGACTCTTGAGTTTGATCACAAAGAGGAAGAATCCAGGGAAGAAGAAATTAGATGCTAATAAGGGCTCTTTGAAGCATAAATACTTTTTAAAAGACAATTGAACATGTGCACATACGCATATAGAAGTATTCAGAATGGAACACTAATTAATGTTCAGTTACCTGAGCTTTCTGTAATGGTGCCATCCGGCAGCAGAGCACTGCAGTACACTTCATACAAATCTGTAGAAAAATGTTTTTGTAATTGTTTGAACTAGAGTCTTGACTAGTATTTAGTATGAGTGACAATGTAGAACCATCAATGATTAATCCATATTCTTGATGTTCTGTCCATGCTCTGAAAAAGAAAAGTATTGCTATATTTGAATCTACTATACAAGGAGGGACCCCAAAATGTTATTTTTTAGAAGGCAGGCCACTTGTAGTACAGACTTCCCCTACTAGGTAAGTGTTCTAGGAACCCATCAGCAACAGTGTATCTGCTAGCATTGTTGTGAGAGGCTGTATTTGGCTTCAGCGAATTTTATTTTTGGGGATTCTTTCAATAGGTTTGCCCATTTCGTGATGGGTAATTTGAGGGGACCTACCTACACTGTACTGAGTATTCAGTAGTTTTTCACTAAAAGAGGCATGACCCCTGGGCCTCACCCTCCCTATACACCTGATCTCACCCCAAGTGACTTTTTTGTTTTTCCTCAGATGAAAAAAGTACTCAAAGAGAAACATATTTTTTTGGTTTTGTTTTTTGAGTTGGAGTCTCACTCTGTTGCCCAGACTGGAGTGCAGTGGCACGCTCCCAGTCACCGCAGCCTTGACTTGCCAGGCTCCGGCGATCCTTCCACCTCAGCCCCTTCCAAGTAGCTGGAACTACAGGCATGTGCTACCACACTCGGCTAATTTTTGTGATTTATTGTAGAGATGAGGTCTCGCCAAGTTGCCCAGGTGGTTCTCAAACCCACGGGCTCAGGCAATCCACTTGCCTCGGCCTCCCAAGTGCTGGGATTATAGGCTGAGCCACCGAGCCCGGCCAGTTTTGGTTTTAAATCTTGGCAGGAAAGCATGGAAATTTTGCATTCAGGCACTTGGAGTGGACAGAAAGTCCTTGACCGTGTGACTCTACCAGCAAGGGCAGGTCATCCATGCTGGGCTCTCTTCCAGCAGTTCACTCAGCTGTACATCTTATTAATTGGTTACTTATTGCAGTGATTTAAGTAACACATTAGTTGACCAATGATTCCTTTTCCACTGGTATTAATTCAATCAGCTATGTTTTCTTTGATTCACACATTCATTCATTTGTTCACGCACTAGCTCACTGCCTTCATCAATGTTCACACCCCATTCATTCGTTCTTGTTTCTACCCCATTCATTCACTTGGCCCCTGGATCATCCCGTTTCCCAATGATTCATTCTGCCCAGGCCTTGTTCCTTTGGCTTCTTTTGGACGACTGCCCTCGAGGCCTCCCCTGTGTGGAGACGCATCCTGTCCACAGCCTGCTGGCGGATACTCACCTTGTTGTCGGCACTGATGAGGAGGGGTTGGACTTTGATGCTGTCGCTAACCACGGACACGGCGGTGCTGGGGGCCATGGCGGTGACATTGCTGGGGGAGGTGGAGATGATGGCGTAGGCCACCCCGGCACTGCTCAGGGGAGAGGCGAGGGCAGCGGGCTCGGTGAGGGCCTGGGGCTGGCTGCCGGGCGCTGGCACATGGCTGACGGTGTTGTTGGCGGTGGGGAGGGCTGGGCTGGGGTTCTTGACGCTGACCACGGTGGCCTTCTGGAATGTTGGGGGCTGCTTGGGTGGCCGGTCCCGGCCCGGGGTGACGGGGAGGCTGTCTGGGATCAGAGTCTTTGGCCTAACCTGGGAGAAAGGGACAGGTGCGTGGTCAGACACACAGACACATACAGGCATGTCTGAAAGGCACAGGGGAGGGGCAGCCCTGGCTCAGAGACCGTCCAGGTTCCAGGTGAGGGGACAGCATTAGAAAGGGCACGGGGCTGCCAAGACCTCCTAGGGGGCAGGACCTTGACCCTGATGCCTCCCTTCTGGATTTGCACAGACCGGTCACGGGGCTCAGGAGGAGCCACTCTGGGCCCAAGTCCCTCCCAGCTCCACTCAGAGAAAACAGGGTGAGGGGTGGGGGATGGGAAGGCAGTGTCTGGAGGCATGAGGCCAAAGCTCGCTCTGGCCCTGGAAGTCCAGAGAGTGCTGCCCTTGGGCAGAGTGGAGGGATCCCACCCGGGGGGGTCCCACCCTGCCAACTCTTCATCTTCCTCTAGGTGGGAATTGCCACTGTGTGCTTGTGAAAACCATAAAGCTGTGTGTGACTGATGTGTCATACTCTAAGGAGTGAAGGTATATTGCTGGCAGCTGCAGGCAGTCACTGTGTGGTCCAGGCCAGGGCTCTGGACAGTAGTCTGGGGCCAATCCTGTCTCCTCTGGGATCTCTGTGGTCTCAGGGACATACTGGAATGTCCCTGGGCCCAGGTCCCTCATCTGTGATGGGAACCACCTGGGACTGGAGTGAAAAAAACGCACAGTATCAGGCTTGCCCCAGATGTGGGATGTCACCACATTCCTCACCAGCATTCCTTCGAACCATCACCACAGTCACCACCACAGTGCTGACCCTACACACTGAACCAGGAACACCTCAGTTTCCAGAGGAGACCATCCCAACTCTGGGAGGGCCACACTAATATCACCTCCTTAGAGACAGGAGATGGAGGCTTGGAGAAAGACATGACTTGACTTTTCATCTTACCTGAGCCCCGCTGTGACCTTACAGTAGGGCAGGCATACTGGATTATTCTACAGTTGAGCAAACTGAAGCTTGGAGTGGAGAGACTTAGCAGAGAAGAACAATGCTACAGCCGTTATCATCAGGGCAGTGGGACTTGAGCCCAGGACCTCTGCAAGGCCATCTGGCATTAGTGGAGGTCACAGAGCACTGTGCTGGCCTCTTCATCTCCCCCGTCCCTTCTTCAATGACACATGTGGAGGGACTGGTCCAGGGCAGCTCCCCTGAGCTTCTCACCAGTACCTGGCATGGCGATAGACCTCCATTCTGGTGGCCCTCTCATCCCATCACAGTGGGCCCTAGGAAAATGGGCCTGCCCTCCAGCATCAGGGTCCTGCCACAGACAGGTGGTGTGGCCAGCCTGGGTTCAGGTGATCCTGCCACTCTGTCCTCAGCACCAGTGGTCAGAGCCTCTGGCCCCTGACACCAGGTTCACGGCCCAACCAAACACCAACACCAAATGCGGAAAACTGAGGAAAGAATCCTTCTGGTACTTGCTGGGTCTCAGCTGCAGTCTCTGGTTGGTGACCTGCTATTCTCAGCCACTGGAGGACTGGCATGGGGGTGGACGAATGTCCGAAAGGGGGTTAGCGAGGCCCCAGCTGTGGTGACTGTTGTTCTGTGTTCTATCAGCTCCTCCCTAGTCATTTGGGGTTTGCCAGTATGGTCTGGTTGACCCTGGCCTAAGGCTATGTAACCCGGACTCAGGATGGGTGAGCCAGCCCTAATCGCAGAGAACAGACACTGAAAATAAGCTCAACAGAGGCTCAGGGTTTGGCTCAAATGTATAGTCTTTCAGCCTGTGTGGCCTGGAGATGTGTGCAGCCCCAGGCCAGGAGGCCTCCAGGTCCTCTCTGCCCAACCCTCACTCCTTTCTTTGCATCTGTGGCTGGCTCTGCCAGGCTGGCCCCATCGCAGGCTGTCTATTCTCCCCTTGAGCTTCCAGTGGCAGCAGCAGCTGGTAGCTGGGCCCGGTGTACACTGGGACCTTTCAGCCCTAGCTGACTGACCTGGAGGCCACCAGGCCAATGGCAAGTCCAGACGTTTGTGGGTAGAGGGCAGCAAGGGAGAACCATGGAGTCAGAAGCCCAGGAGGCAGGAGCGCAAGAGGTGGCTGCGGGCACGGTCCAGAGGGAAACAGCACTGACCCTCATCAGAAGCTTCTCCCTCAAGCCCTCCCTTGCTCAGAAGCTTTGCATAGCTCCCTACTGCCCACAGGTCCTGACAAGGGAAGCCCGACTCCGAGGTCCATGAAAGGTCCCCACTGGTCCCTCCATCTCCCTTCCTGCTCCGACCTCCACTCCCTATGCTTGAGCTCCAGTTCTCCTCACCACCCCTGCCTCTATTTTCCACCCTGCGCTCTCTTCCCGGGGTGCTCTCCCTCTGCGGCCTGCCTCCCTCCATTTTGGCCTGCAACATCCTCCCACCTGAGGCCTGGTTCAAGCACCACCTCCTCCAGGAAGCCTTCCTTGACTCCCAGGTGTGTGATGGGTCTCCTCGGGACTCCTACCACTCCCAGGGTATCCTTCTGACATGGCCAGATCACCCTGGATTCAGAGTATCTGCTTCCTTGTCTGTCCTCCCTCCAGATGCTGAGCCTCATAGAGACAAGACCCTGTTGGATTCAGCACAGGTGGGCACCTGGGAAAAGGTGCCACATGGACGACAGTCACATGCAGCCACCTCTCACCATCCCCAAGCTGGGGGAATCTGTTCAGCCATGAATTCCCAGGACAGGCAGGGACTGTCTTCATCTCTGCAGCTGGCAGCCCCTGGCCAGGTGTGGTGTATACATCAGGTGCTCAGCAAGGTTGAGCTAGTGGTAGTAAAGGTACTGGTTAATAATTACTGAGTGTTTGCTCTGTATCAAGCACAGTTATACATGCTTTGTTCTCTGATTCAACCCTCACAGCCAGTGATGGATGATTCAGGCACCTGCATTCGTTTCTCTGCAGGTGAGAAGCCTCAGCCCAGGAAGGTTAAGAGGCCAGGTGACTTGTCCCAAGAATGGAACCCAGTCAGGGAAGGCTGGGCTAGAACCCAGGGCATCCAGCCAGCCAGTGCCTGAGCTGACTCCTGAAATGAATCGCCTCGTCTAGAATTTCTCAAACTTTTTTTAACATGACCCATAGTTAAAAATATATGTTACATGTGACCCAGTACAGAAACAAGTGGTTCAAGAAACAATGCATATGATGTATCTTGATACTTCTATTTTAGTTTAGCCTAGATTATGCCATTTAAAAAAAAATTCTGGTCATGACCCACTAAATTGATTTCCCGATTCCTCACTGAAAAACCGGATCTGGTCCCAATGCCTCCATCGAAGAATGGGTGGAAGAGGCAGGAAGGGAAAGTGCCATCCGGGAAGGGACCCAGAGGGTGCCCACCAGAATCCTCAGTGCTGAGGGGCTGCAGACAGAGACCACAGGGCCAGATGGGTGGACACGCCAGGCCCGCCTGAGGGCTGCTTACCTGAGGTAGCACTGCCGCTCCTTGCCCGGCCAACCTCTGCAAGGAGCTGACCTGAGGACCTGTGACAGGCACTGCAGTGATGGTTCCCAAAGCCTGAAAGACAGTGAGAGGGTGGCACTGAGACCAGATACTGAGCTAAGCACCGACGTGACCCCCACCCCCCCAAGCCTGACCAACCAGGGGGTGGCTGCCTCGGAGACAGCAAATTCTACTCTTCCCTTTCTTAATTATGATTTTTTTTTCAATCATAAAAGGAACCTATACTTATTCAAGAAATTTTGGAAACTAGAGTAAGACAAAGAATAGTTCTGCCCAGGAAACAATCCCCCTTTGTTGCCCCCTAGCTGCCTCTTTTAGTCAATTCCTTATCTGGTGACACATAGAATTCCATAACCTGTTTTTCTACTTTCACCTAAGGATACATGTGACATTTCCCACTGTTGCTACATCTTCATAAATCACTCCTTCAGTAGCTATGCAGTCTTCCATTTGGCAGACGTGATGGTATTTCCTCAGCCAGTCTCCTCCTCTTGGAAATACGAGTTCTAGCCCCATTCTTTTCCAGTTAATAAACAATGCTGCAGTGAACATCTCTGTGGATAAAGCCATTTCTACATCACAGAGTGTTTCTGGAGAAGAAATTCTGAAAACAGGGATTAGTGAGTCAAAACACAGGAATGTTTTTCAGGCCCTTGATTCACATCTCCACTGGGCGCCTCAGGAGGGAAAATGACTTTGGCATGGGATGGCCACACCAGCAGCAGGTGGGCACTCAGGATGGCGAGAAGGGAAATGACACCCTCCCGAGGACTCTGGGCCCACACAGTGTATAGGAGACATGTTTTGGGGTGTTCGTTTGCCTAGAGTCTCCTTTTGTGGAAACCATCACTACCCACAGCCCTTGATGAAGGAGCAGTTCTACCCTGTCATGTTTGTATCTATGAGCTGCCTGACAGGCACCCCTCGCTCAGATCCAGCCAAACCAGCACAAGCCAGTGACCAGCGAGGCTCTCTCTTGAACTCGGATGCAAAAATTCTTAACAGAATGTCGGCAAATCAATTACAACAATAATGAAAAGGATAGTATGTCATAAACAAGCTGGACTTATCCCAGGAATGCAAGGCTGCTTCCCCATTTGAAAGTCAGTGTAATTTGCTGTAATAACATAAGGAAGAAAAAATCATATGCTGACCTCAATAGATGCAAAAAAAGTTGTTAGAACTCATAAATGAGTTTAGCAAGGTTGCAGAATAGAAGAACAGTATATAAAAAGTGATTATATTTCTACCCACTAGCCACCAACATTCAGAAGTTTAAAAAATGTAATGCCATTTGGAATGGCATCAGTAAGTAAAAGTAAGGAATACTCAGACCTATACGCTAAAATCTTTCAAATACTGCTGAGAGAAATTTTTAAAAACTTGAGAAGGAAGGAGATATACCATAACTATGGAGTAGAAGTCTCAATATTATTAAGTTTCGATTATCCCCAAATTGACCTACAGATTCAATACAACCTCAACCAAAATCTCAGCAGACCTTTTTTTTTTTTTTTTTAATAGAAATTGACAAGATGATTTTAAAATGCACACAAAATCATAAGGAACCAAGAATAGCCAAAACATATCCGAAACAAACAACAAAAGGAGGAACGTACACTACCTGACTCCAAGACCTATTATAACACTACGGTCATCAAGACAGCATGGTATAGGTCAAGATGCACAAACAGATCAATGGATCAGAACAGAGAGTCCAAGGTAGACTCACACATATATGGCCAACTGATATTTAGCAAAGGCTGAACAGGCAATTAATTTAGTGGAAAAAGAATAGGCTTTCCACAAATGGTGTTATAACAAGAAGATTCCCAGACACTATAAGCAAACAAACAGAAAGAACTTCAGTCCACAACCCACACCATTTTTTTAAAAAAACAAACAACCCAACATGGATCAGAGACATAAATGTAAAGGCTGAAACTATAAAACAACTAGACGAAAACATAAGAGAACTCTTTGGGACTCTAGGTCAGGCAAAGAGTCTTAGCTACAACACCCAAAGCATATTCTATTGTATAGGAACAAATTAATAAACTGAACTTCAATAAAATTAAAAACTCAAAATTAGAAAGACAGTATAGGAGAATGTAAAATCTAGCACTGGGAAAAACCACACACTCAGTCACCTATTTGATTTGTATCCAGCATATATAAAAGAACCCTCAAAACTCAATAATCTGAAAACAATCCAATTCAAAAATGAACACAATCTTTGAACAGATACATCACTAAAAAAGATATACTGGTGGGAAATAAGCAAATAAAAAGATACTAAACATAATTTGTTGTTAGGGAAATGCAAATTAAAGCCACGATAATGTACTATCACACACCTATTCAGATGGCTAAAATTAAAAAGACTGACCAAATCAAACATTGGCAAGGATGTAGAGTAACTGGAACTCTTATCCACTGCTGCTGGGAACATCAAATGCTATGACCACCTTGGGAAAACAATTTTGCAGTTACTTAAAAAATTAAATATACCTTTACTGCTATAGACAGAAGTTTGTGTCCCCACCAAATTCAAATGTTGAAACCCTAACCCTCAATGTGATGGTATTTGGAGATGGGATTAGGTCATGAGGGTGCTCTTAAAGAAGAAACGCAAGAGCTTGCTTCCTCTCTCTGCCATGGGCAAATACAGTAAGGAGGCAACCGTCTGCAAACCAAGAAGGGAGCCCTCACCAGGAAGTGAATCTGCTGGCACCTTGATCTTGGACTCCACAGTCTCCAGAACTGTGAGAAATAGATTTCTGTTGCTGAAGCCAACCAATCCATGGTATTTTTGTTATTGCATCCAGGCAAACTAAGATGTTTGCCATATGATGCAGCCATTCCATACCTAAACATCATCCAAGAGGAAAAAAAAAAAGCACATGCTCATACAGGAACTTGTTAATGAATGCTCACAGCAGCAGCATGTGTTACAACCTAGACTGGAAGCAACCCAAATGCTTACCAACAGGGACACGGATGAACAAGTTGTGGCACAGCACATGACAAGAGTATTACTCAGTAATAAAAAGGAGCAGACTACTGATACACACAACATGGACAGATCACACAATAATGGTGTGGAATTAGAGAATCCAGACTCCAAAAAAAGTACATATTATACAATGCTAGTTTTATAAAACACTGAAAAATGTATATGAAAGTGACAAAATAGATCTGAGGTTTTGTGGAGATGGGGGTAGGGATGACAAAAGGGAATGGGGACACTTTTGGGAGAAGGATGTGTCCATGATCTTGATTGTGGTGATGATTTCATATCTGTCAAACATATGCTGTGGATATGAGCAGTTTATTGTATATCAATTATACCTCTACAAAACTGTTAAAAAGAAGTTCCACCCCTTCCTCCCCTTATCCAGTATCTTTCTACCCCTAGAATGAATATCATCCATCTCCAAATGACACAGCAGAGGGGCTCAGGCCCCACAAACCACAGGGTCGCTTCTCCTGTCTATGGATGGTACCTGCCTCCTCTTTGCCGCCTGCCCTCCATGTGATCAAAACCCTGAGAGATCTGTGTCCTTCCAGCCACCTGCCTGCCTCTCTGCACGGAGCCAAATTTCCCATGTTGAACTGGAAATCCACTTTGGACATTTGTTGGAATACAGCTTCCTGTGCAATGCAGAGCACATTAAAAACAGACTCAGCCACTTTATGAGGCAGGGTCTCAAACTATAATGCTGTTGCACAATCCTTGCCAGCATGCCTTAGTAGGCAGCACTGAAACTCCATCTCGAGCACTGCCCAAGGCCCGCCTTCCCAAATGCACACATTTTAAAGATGGGACAGTATGGGAATTGTCTTCTCTCTGTTATTTTGGACTCCATCCCATTGTGTTGCCCCCGTTCCGCTAAGTGATGTGTGTAAAAGGCTCTGACCTCCCTGTCCCAGCCTGCCAGCTGATGCTCCTTACACAGTTTGTCAACAGTTGGAGCCCAAGCCCCAGCCTAGACTGTGGCAGTGGGAGACAGGCAAGCAGGGGCAGGGGTGCAGCCTGGGGGAAGCTGGCTGTCCCTCCAACAGGTTCTGTGGGTAAAAGGTCACATGGGCCAGGCATGGTGGTTCACACCTGTAATCCTAGCACTTTGGGAAGCCAAGGCAGGAGGATTACTTGAGTCCAGGAGTTAGAGGCCAGCCCAGGCAACACAGAGAGACCTTGTCCCTATAAAAACATCAAAAAATTTAGCCAGATGTGGCAGTGTGTGCCTAGTGTACTACCTACTTGGGAAGTTGAACGATTGCCTGAGCCCAGGAGGTCAAGGCTGTGGTGAGCTGTGATTGTGCCACTGCACTCACACTCCAGCCTGGATGACAGAGTGAGACCTCAACTCAAAAAATGAATGAATTACTTAAATAAAATAAAGGCCTACATGGGCACATCACTCTGGCGGCTTCCTGGGGTGGTCTCCCCATCACCGAGTGTATGAGGGTAGGGCTGTGGGGCTCCTAAAAGCAGAGATCTCCGCACAGGTGCTGGCTGGCCAACAGAACCCATAGAAGCCAGAGAACAGGCATGAACCTGCTTTGCTGGAGCTTTCCTTCTGGCTACCATGCCTCAAACAAGGTTTCCAGGTGTGGTCTAGGCCGAGGAGGTCTGGGTGGCCCTTCCAGGCAAGGCGTGTGCTGTTGTGTCTGATTCCCTGTGTGTCTCTGTGAGTCCTTGTGTGTTTCTGTGTGTCAAGCTGCTCCTGTGGATGGTTCTGGTGGGTTGAGGGTCGTCGCGTGTTCATGTCTGGGAGTTGCTGGGCGCCAGCTGTTGGTTCCTCAGAGGGTCCACTTTTGGGTGCACATCTCTGTGTTCCCACATGGACTCTCCTCTGGAAATATCTTTGGCTCTGGATCTGTGGTTCTTAATGAAGATTCTGGTCAGGGCTTGGCCCTCCCTCTGGCTACGGACACCGCCTGTCCATCCAGTTTAGGAATTCACACCCAGAGAGGGACAGGAGCTTAGAGGGAAGGAACGGACACAGGCTGCTGAAGTTGCAGAGCCCCGAGAGCTGGGCAGGGAGAAAAGACAGGGAGAGCTTTGCTTCCGCCTTGTCCTCATACTCACTTACCAAGAGAGTAACAACCAATTACGGGGAAACACTGGGTGCCCGCAGGAGGTTCACAGAATACGCGGCACCTGGCACGTGCTTCCTGACTCCAACCCAAATCGAGAGCTGGCATCTGTACTACCACCTGGGACATGGGGTGCTGGCAGCTCTTCAGGGGAGCGCTGTATATGGAATGTCCCCAAGCACAGGGCCCCCCGAGCCAGGCTGGCAGGAGCAATGGCCACTGTACCCACCGGCCCCTGGCCCCGAGCGCCAAAGACAAGATGATTCTTGGAGTCAAAACCTAAAGTCTCTACACACAGGGCTGCGGAACAAGACCCCACCACCTCACCCCTCCCGGGGATGGCGGGTCCCTCCTGGCCCAACGCCATCACCGCTGCCCACCATCCATTCCCTCTAGTTCTAAGTCAGCTCCGTGCTCTCGTCTCCACTCGCTGCCTCCGCTCCAAGCCCTCCCTGAGTGCGTCCTTCCACTTCTTTATAAACCTTTAATTAGCAAGTTGAAAGGACATTTCATCTGGCAAGGGCTGACCTTTCTGCTCCGAGTTGGAATTTATTGATACCAGCAGAAACAATCATCTCAGAGGCTATTTCACGAGCACCAGATAGTTTATAGCCGCACTTTTGTCAAGATAAATGAGCTTCTTATGACTACATTCACAGCTCTAAGCATTTTAATAGGAAAAAAAGGGGCCATAAAAGTCAAAGATAACTTCAAATTCTTTCTGCATCAGCCGAGTCCCCAGGGCAGCCCAGGAAACCTCGGGAAGGAAGCTCAGACTCAGCCAGACAGGTGGGAGGAGACAGGTGTTGGTGCAGACTCTGCGATCCTCCAGTCAGAAGTCACACATGGCTTTAGAAAAGTGTGTCTTTAGTAAACGTTTCTGAACGCTTTGGGGGCTTAACTTGGGAGCTGCGGCAGAGGCAGATGGGTTCAGCTCTGTCTCCTGGCTTCTCATCTGCAGGAGGAAGGGTTCCTGCCCACAGAGCAGGTGAGGGCGCCCAGGGGCCAGAGCAGGGCCCGGTGCAGGCAGGAGGTCCCCGCGCTGGGCAGAGAGAGGGGGTGAGATGCCTCATGCCTGGAACTCGGGAGGAGTATGGCCATGCAGTGAGAGCTCAGGAGGGTGGGAAGCACAGGCCTGGGAGGAAAGTCCACCTCAGGGTCCAAGGGGCAGGATGGACGGCCCAACCTCGGTGTCACCATCCAGCTGCGGCCCCTTGTTGGTCAAATCCAGGAAGCCACATCCGCTCTCCAGCATCTGCTCCTCATCTCTGAGAAGGAACTGGCTGAGCTCCCACTGAGCTCACGACCAGTGTTAACCGGCCATGTGAAGGCACTTTCATCCTGACCTGTTTCTGGCCCCACCTGCTCCCACCTCTGACTGCTCCTGTGCAGGCCCTGCCCTGGGCTCCCCGGTCCCTGCTAGCCACAGGTGTCAACCCTCCTCAGGGCTCCTTCCTATCATCCTGCTTTCTTCCTTAGTGGCCTCACACCTGCCCGTGGCTGCAGCCGCTTCCTCTACGTCTGTCTTGCCCAGGTGGTCACCAGAGGACACACCCTGTTCTCTAAACTCTCATCCAAAAACCATGACCCAGTCACTGGACAAAAGGGGCAGAGCCACAGATCACAGGTCAGGGGCCATGAGACCAGGGTCCAGTGAGAAGTTCTGTATTTTAAAATCTCAGAACTCAGGGGTAAGTGACTTCTGACATAGCAGCTTAGTCGATTTGCAAAAGGAGTCCGTTCTCCCTTCAGAGGAACCAAATGAGGCAAAGTGGCCAGGAGCAGCATTTGACCCCAGCCCGTCTAAACCCAGAAGCCATGCAGTACTCCCCACTTGGTTTACAGACAGAGAAACTGAGGCCCAGCAAGTGGAAGGCGTTTTCCTAAGGCCACATGCCGAAGCCAAAACCTCAGGCCCCTTCTCAGCTCAGCTGCCAAGAGAAGACAACCATGTGCTGTAGGGCACGTGACCCCGGAGACTGCTGACCAGAGAACGTGAATGAAGGACATTAGGTGTGCAAGGAGCCACAGCCCGGGCTGGCCCCTCCAGGGGCTCAACTCTGCATGGAGTTCCAACTGTCAGCAGACATATTCTTTTTTTTTTTTTTTTTGAGTTGGAGTCTCACTCTGTCACCCAAACTGGAGTGCAGTGGCTGCTCCCGGCCACTGTAGCCTTGACCTGGGCTCCGGCGATCCTTCCGCCTCAGTCGTCCAAGTAGCCGGAATTACAGGCGCATGCTACCACGCCTGGCTAATTTTTGATTTACTGTAGAGATGAGGTCCCGCGGGTTCGAGACCCACGGGCTCAGGCAATACACTCACCTCGGCCTCCCAAAGCGCGGGATTACAGGCTGAGCCACCGAGCCCAGCC